>CM040396.1:3291416-3308916 GCA_022702515.1 Ilyophis sp. 1 JC-2022 | reverse complement strand
GGCCTGATTTACTAAGACTTTTACACATACAAAACTAATAACACAACCAATGATTGGTGCAGAACAAATACCACGACCAATCATTGGTCGTGTTATTGGTCTTGCGCATGCTAAAAGGTTCTGCACATGCTAAAGGTCTTCGTAAATCAGGCCCATAGAGTCCAGTATAGTGTCTGACCGGAAATGCAGGCTCATTTTAGCTTGATAAACTGTCAGCACATCAAATAGACTCTAACGCCATAAAACGTGGAAGGTTAAACACACAAATATCCACTGCACGCATGTCGTGGTACATTTAGCAGCCACCGGTCTGTGATATGAAAGGTGGCCAGAGGAGAAGGCCCTGGCATGTTTAGTGTGGTTCTATCTGAAAGAGGTTAAAGGTTTACTGTGGCCATAATGTTCACCTTTTCCAATAAAACCAAAGGGACCACTGGAAACATGCTGGAATACTGAACAAAAGCGGAAAGTCTCTGGTGTGCTGGACAGGAGGGCCTGAAATCTAGCAGATGAAGAACCCCTACGTATATTTTCACAAACACCAAAATTAACCTCACATAATCACATTTCAAATTACTTTTAAGTTTCATGTCACACTTACAAATGTAAAAAACATGATTGTAACTGTAAATGTAGTGTCAGCTAGTGAAAGAATGTGCTGTGCATGGGTAAGAGTGGGTTAGGGGTAAGAGCGAGAGAAGCAGGCTTGCCCTGATGAGCGCACACACACACACTCATACATACACACACACACACACACACACATACATACACACACTCATACATACACACACACACTCATACATACACACACACACACACACACACTCATACATACACACACACACTCATACATACACACACACACACACACACACACACTCATACATACACACACACACACACATACACACACACACACACACACACACTCATACATACACACACACACACACACACACACACTCATACATACATACACACACACACACACACATACACACACATACACGCATACATACACACACACACTCATACATACACACACACACACTCATACATACATACACACACACACACACACACACACACACCTACAGACATACACACACACACACACTCACACATACACACACACACACACACACACACACACACACTCATACATACACACACACACACACACACTCATACATACACACACACACACACACACACTCATACATACACACACACACACACACACACACACACACACACACACACACACCTGGAAAGAAAATTCTGTTGCGAAATAACCTCATGCAAATATGCCAGAAGCAGAATCAGCTCCTTTAAAATGTTATCTCAGTAATAACTCAAGTGGCCTAAGTTATCCTTCTGCTCTGAGATTATATTGCCAACCTCTCATCAAACAGCTCTTAACCCTGAGCAGTGAGCACCGTCCGCGCATACACATCGCCTGAGAGACAGCCGTCCGCGCATACACATCGCCTGAGAGACAGCTTTTGGTAATTCTGGGCAGCAAGCAGTAGATGTCACTAGATATTTAGCTGAAAGCAGTTAACCCTTTGTGGTGACTGGCCGTTTTCACTGCCTGCTGCTCCACACGTGCGTAAAGGTGATATCTGGGCCCCTACAAGCTCAAAACAAAGAGAAAAATTTTATACCCCTTTTCTATTGCACAAAACAGTACAGGAACCATCTGTACCTGGAACTGTCAGAAACCTCGGTTCCTGTTTCTGTTTCCACCAAAATTTGAGATTCACGACGCTGAGAATTTGGGGGAACAACAAATAAAATCAGCGGTTGTGGTGCTGGTGTAATTTCAGAATGGGACGCTGTAAACTACAACAACAACATTAAACAACGCTGAATATTACCTTCCGACCAAATGAGAGCTTCGACCTCGTCGTTGGTCCACGATGCTGATATGGTTTCCATACTTAATGTTTTCTAGAAGTTTCTGTTGCAGCTTCTCTCTTTTTATGTTTTTTTATATTTTTAGCAAGTAGCTACTTTTACTATTTTAAATTTTTTAACCCTGGTTTGTTTGCTTGGCGATGACAATTCACAGTCATTTTGCGTTTGACCAATCAGTGATGTACTTGACTGCTAGCTCCACCCCATAGTTCCTGGTACCTTTGTTTGGTTCCTCTGTGGACAAGTAGTAAAATTTAGTTCTGAGAACTATATACACGGGATGCTTCTACTGGCAATGGAAACGCATCCAGGACCCGCAATCTTGGTTTCACAGTACGGCACGGTAAGGTACGGCGATGGAACAGGGTCATTAATGTGCAATGTCGTGCAAAAGGAACATGCCTTACAACTAAAACCTACCGCAATCGAACCAGTAAATCTGAAATTTACATTTAATTAACGGTTCTCTGTACTTTCCACCTCGCGCAGATTAGCCTCCTGATGTTTAAATAAATCTCTGATAGAAATCTGGCTCCTGGATTACAGAACGGCATTTATTTTTAAAGAGGGATCCTTTGAATCACATAACTGCTCAGACTATTCCCCAATAGAGAAACTGTGGGCCGTTAAAAGACGGAATTACTGAAAACTATAAATGCTTTTACGTAAAGACATACTGGAGGAACGAAGAAGCGAAGCCAGACAGCCAGCACGGCGTATTGCTTTACAGTGACATCCCGTTTAATTAGTATGTTCTTCCAGGAGAGGTCCAAGTCTTCCCTGTGACAGATGTGCTTCTACATAATGCAGCTTTCTGAGACTGATCAAGCATACTTCATTAGGAGAGAAGTGCGCGCCGTTTAAAACTCCAGCACAATCGTCCACAGAGGACTGTGCACCTCTGCGTGTAAAGCAGGCGAGCGAGCCGCCGCCCCTCTGCATTTCACCGTATTTACTCTCCTCCAAACTGTCCTTGCGTAAAGCATTTTTGGCTGACAATATGAAATCACAATTGATCAAAAGCAGTGTACAGCGTGCCGTATGCACGCATGAATAATTTAGAGTTGGAGGCAAATGGACGCATTATTCTGCGTTTTTAATAATTCATTATTCTCAAGGAGCTCGGCATCAAACTAACCAATGATTAAAAGAAAACAAAAAAATGCATCAAAATGATCAGTTCAGGTCTTATTTAAGCTCGCACCCCCATTCGATTTTGTTAGTCCATGCAACCCCGCTACCCCCAATTACATTTCCTGAACTATAAATTTAACATAAACTGGCAATAATTTCACAACATAACTTCAAAAAAATAAATAAATAAATGGAAAAAAGTTTGTGCCAGAATATATTTCCAGAGGGTCAATTTGTGAGTCAGATGACCTCAAAGTAGGCCATCATTACCAGTTAATGCTGACGGCTGCATGCTCCACTGGTGTATAAAACTGCAGCCTCATCTCAACAAAAGCGTCACACCATCCTGTTTCATTTGCTGCAGAACGGACCCACCCCAACACAGACCCACCCCAACACAGACCCACCCCAGCACAGACTCACCCCAACACAGAGCCACCCCAGCACAGACCCACCCCAACACAGACCCACCCCAACACAGACCCACCCCAGCACAGACCCACCCCAACACAGACCCACCCCAACACAGACCCACCCCAACACAGACCCACCCCAACACAGACCCACCCCAGCACAGACCCACCCCAGCACGGACCCACCCCAACACAGACCCACCCCAACACAGACCCACCCCAGCACAGACCCACCCCAACACAGACCCACCCCAACACAGACCCACCCCAACACAGACCCTCCCCAACACAGAACCAACCCCACACAGACCCAACCCAACACAGACCCACCCCAACACAGACCACCCACCACAGACCCACCCCAACACAGACCCACCCCAACACAGACCCACCCCAACACAGACCCACCCCAGCACAGACCCAACCCAGCACAGACCCACCCCAACACAGACTCACCCCAGCACAGACCCAACCCAGCACAGACCCACCCCAACACAGACTCACCCCAGCACAGACCTAACCCAGCACAGACCACCCAACACAGACTCACCCCAACACAGAGCTGAGCACAGACCCAAACACAGAACCCCATCACAGACTCTGTCAGCAGCACAGTAACACAACACAGACTCCAGCAATGACACAACCAGAAAGAACTAACCCAGCACAAACCATCACAGACCCACCCCAACACAGACTCCTCACAGATCACCCAGCACAGACCCAAACACAGACTCACCCAACACAGAGTCAGCACAGGTCAGCACAGACACAGAGCTCACAGCAAACAACCCAGCACAGCAAACACCTCACACAGACCAGGACCTGCAACCCTCTCGCAGAGCTGATCAGAAACACAGAAATCATGCTCTCTGTGGATAGAGTGAGCCTGTCAGTAACATTACATCTAGGTCCAAATTGGAGAAAGAAAGGGAACTAAGTCCTTTGTGTTATAATGATCATTGTTAAGATTAACAGTCTCCTGGAAGGATCACTTTTTAGTTTGTACATGAAACCGATACAGAGTCAATAGGGGTCAGACAGAAAGGGGTGGGCTAGCATGCAGCGGAACATTAGAATGTTCCGCATGATTACAAAGTTTTAATGGGATGATGGCCACAGTAACATTTTGGGCAGTTTTATCAGAATGACACGAAACTTGGATTGTCAGAGTAAAATTGTCTTTGTTGTAATGAAAACCATATCCAATCCAAATCCAGTTTTAACATACATAACATAGCAGCTGAACAACACTCATTTTGCAGAGCTGCATCCACAAAAAAGAGCGTTTTCATCCAGCATTACTTTTAAACACTCTCACACAGAGCTGCATCCAGCAAACACTCTCACGCAGAGCCGCATCCAGCAAACACTCTCACGCAGAGCTGCATCCAGCAAACACTCTCACACAGAGCTGCATCCAGCAAACACTCTCACACAGAGCTGCATCCAGCAAACACTCTCACACAGAGCTGCATCCAGCAAACACTCTCACACAGAGCTGCATCCAGCAAACACTCTCACACAGAGCTGCATCCAGCAAACACTCTCACGCAGAGCTGCATCCAGCAAACACTCTCACACAGAGCTGCATCCAGCAAACACTCTCACACAGAGCTGCATCCAGCAAACACTCTCACACAGAGCTGCATCCAGCAAACACTCTCACACAGAGCTGCATCCAGCAAACACTCTCACACAGAGCTGCATCCAGCAAACACTCTCACACAGAGCTGCATCCAGCAAACACTCTCACACAGAGCTGCATCCAGCAAACACTCTCACACAGAGCTGCATCCAGCAAACACTCTCACACAGAGCTGCATCCAGCAAACACTCTCACACAGAGCTGCATCCAGCAAACACTCTCACACAGAGCTGCATCCAGCAAACACTCTCACACAGAGCTGCATCCAGCAAACACTCTCACACAGAGCTGCATCCAGCAAACACTCTCACACAGAGCTGCATCCAGCAAACACTCTCACACAGAGCTGCATCCAGCAAACACTCTCACACAGAGCTGCATCCAGCAAACACTCTCACACAGAGCTGCATCCAGCAAACACTCTCACACAGAGCTGCATCCAGCAAACACTCTCACACAGAGCTGCATCCAGCAAACACTCTCACACAGAGCTGCATCCAGCAAACACTCTCACACAGAGCTGCATCCAGCAAACACTCTCACACAGAGCTGCATCCAGCAAACACTCTCACACAGAGCTGCATCCAGCAAACACTCTCACACAGAGCTGCATCCAGCAAACACTCTCACACAGAGCTGCATCCAGCAAACACTCTCACACAGAGCTGCATCCAGCAAACACTCTCACACAGAGCTGCATCCAGCAAACACTCTCACACAGAGCTGCATCCAGCAAACACTCTCACACAGAGCTGCATCCAGCAAACACTCTCACACAGAGCTGCATCCAGCAAACACTCTCACACAGAGCTGCATCCAGCAAACACTCTCACACAGAGCTGCATCCAGCAAACACTCTCACACAGAGCTGCATCCAGCAAACACTCTCACACAGAGCTGCATCCAGCAAACACTCTCACACAGAGCTGCATCCAGCAAACACTCTCACACAGAGCTGCATCCAGCAACACTCTCACTCAGAGCTGCATCCAGCAAACACTCTCACACAGAGCTGCATCCAGCAAACACTCTCACACAGAGCTGCATCCAGCAAACACTCTCACACAGAGCTGCATCCAGCAAACACTCTCACGCAGAGCTGCATCCGCATCCAGCAAACACTCTCACACAGAGCTGCATCCAGCAAACACTCTCACACAGAGCTGCATCCAGCAAACACTCTCACACAGAGCTGCATCCAGCAAACACTCTCACACAGAGCTGCATCCAGCAAACACTCTCACACAGAGCTGCATCCAGCAAACACTCTCACACAGAGCTGCATCCAGCAAACACTCTCACACAGAGCTGCATCCAGCAAACACTCTCACACAGAGCTGCATCCAGCAAACACTCTCACACAGAGCTGCATCCAGCAAACACTCTCACACAGAGCTGCATCCAGCAAACACTCTCACACAGAGCTGCATCCAGCAAACACTCTCACACAGAGCTGCATCCAGCAAACACTCTCACACAGAGCTGCATCCAGCAAACACTCTCACACAGAGCTGCATCCAGCAAACACTCTCACACAGAGCTGCATCCAGCAAACACTCTCACACAGAGCTGCATCCAGCAAACACTCTCACACAGAGCTGCATCCAGCAAACACTCTCACACAGAGCTGCATCCAGCAAACACTCTCACACAGAGCTGCATCCAGCAAACACTCTCACACAGAGCTGCATCCAGCAAACACTCTCACACAGAGCTGCATCCAGCAAACACTCTCACACAGAGCTGCATCCAGCAAACACTCTCACGCAGAGCTGCATCCAGCAAACACTCTCACACAGAGCTGCATCCAGCAAACACTCTCACACAGAGCTGCATCCAGCAAACACTCTCACACAGAGCTGCATCCAGCAAACACTCTCACACAGAGCTGCATCCAGCAAACACTCTCACACAGAGCTGCATCCAGCAAACACTCTCACACAGAGCTGCATCCAGCAAACACTCTCACACAGAGCTGCATCCAGCAAACACTCTCACACAGAGCTGCATCCAGCAAACACTCTCACACAGAGCTGCATCCAGCAAACACTCTCACACAGAGCTGCATCCAGCAAACACTCTCACACAGAGCTGCATCCAGCAAACACTCTCACACAGAGCTGCATCCAGCAAACACTCTCACACAGAGCTGCATCCAGCAAACACTCTCACACAGAGCTGCATCCAGCAAACACTCTCACACAGAGCTGCATCCAGCAAACACTCTCACACAGAGCTGCATCCAGCAAACACTCTCACACAGAGCTGCATCCAGCAAACACTCTCACACAGAGCTGCATCCAGCAAACACTCTCACACAGAGCTGCATCCAGCAAACACTCTCACACAGAGCTGCATCCAGCAAACACTCTCACACAGAGCTGCATCCAGCAAACACTCTCACACAGAGCTGCATCCAGCAAACACTCTCACACAGAGCTGCATCCAGCAAACACTCTCACACAGAGCTGCATCCAGCAAACACTCTCACACAGAGCTGCATCCAGCAAACACTCTCACACAGAGCTGCATCCAGCAAACACTCTCACACAGAGCTGCATCCAGCAAACACTCTCACACAGAGCTGCATCCAGCAAACACTCTCACACAGAGCTGCATCCAGCAAACACTCTCACACAGAGCTGCATCCAGCAAACACTCTCACACAGAGCTGCATCCAGCAAACACTCTCACACAGAGCTGCATCCAGCAAACACTCTCACACAGAGCTGCATCCAGCAAACACTCTCACACAGAGCTGCATCCAGCAAACACTCTCACACAGAGCTGCATCCAGCAAACACTCTCACACAGAGCTGCATCCAGCAAACACTCTCACACAGAGCTGCATCCAGCAAACACTCTCACACAGAGCTGCATCCAGCAAACACTCTCACACAGAGCTGCATCCAGCAAACACTCTCACACAGAGCTGCATCCAGCAAACACTCTCACACAGAGCTGCATCCAGCAAACACTCTCACACAGAGCTGCATCCAGCAAACACTCTCACACAGAGCTGCATCCAGCAAACACTCTCACACAGAGCTGCATCCAGCAAACACTCTCACACAGAGCTGCATCCAGCAAACACTCTCACACAGAGCTGCATCCAGCAAACACTCTCACACAGAGCTGCATCCAGCAAACACTCTCACACAGAGCTGCATCCAGCAAACACTCTCACACAGAGCTGCATCCAGCAAACACTCTCACACAGAGCTGCATCCAGCAAACACTCTCACACACAGAGCTGCATCCAGCAAACACTCTCACACAGAGCTGCATCCAGCAAACACTCTCACACAGAGCTGCATCCAGCAAACACTCTCACACAGAGCTGCATCCAGCAAACACTCTCACACAGAGCTGCATCCAGCAAACACTCTCACACAGAGCTGCATCCAGCAAACACTCTCACACAGAGCTGCATCCAGCAAACACTCTCACACAGAGCTGCATCCAGCAAACACTCTCACACAGAGCTGCATCCAGCAAACACTCTCACACAGAGCTGCATCCAGCAAACACTCTCACACAGAGCTGCATCCAGCAAACACTCTCACACAGAGCTGCATCCAGCAAACACTCTCACACAGAGCTGCATCCAGCAAACACTCTCACACAGAGCTGCATCCAGCAAACACTCTCACACAGAGCTGCATCCAGCAAACACTCTCACACAGAGCTGCATCCAGCAAACACTCTCACACAGAGCTGCATCCAGCAAACACTCTCACACAGAGCTGCATCCAGCAAACACTCTCACACAGAGCTGCATCCAGCAAACACTCTCACACAGAGCTGCATCCAGCAAACACTCTCACACAGAGCTGCATCCAGCAAACACTCTCACACAGAGCTGCATCCAGCAAACACTCTCACACAGAGCTGCATCCAGCAAACACTCTCACACAGAGCTGCATCCAGCAAACACTCTCACACAGAGCTGCATCCAGCAAACACTCTCACACAGAGCTGCATCCAGCAAACACTCTCACACAGAGCTGCATCCAGCAAACACTCTCACACAGAGCTGCATCCAGCAAACACTCTCACACAGAGCTGCATCCAGCAAACACTCTCTACTCCTCAGGGTGGTACTTAAAAATAAAAATGATTATTTAGGTTACATCTACGTAGTAATGTGCCACATCAAAGCTAAAAGACTATAAGTCCAGTAGAGACCACATGTCCTATCCACGCTAAAAGACTATAAGTCCAGTAGAGACCACATGTCCTATCCACGCTAAAAGACTATAAGTCCAGTAGAGACCACATGTCAGAGCTGCATCCACGCTAAAAGACTATAAGTCTACTAGAGACCACATGTCCTATCCACGCTAAAAGACTAAGTTCAGTAGAGACCACATGTCCTATCCACGCTAAAAGACTATAAGTCTACTAGAGACCACATGTCCTATCCACGCTAAAAGACTATAAGTCTACTAGAGACCACATGTCCTATCCACGCTAAAAGACTATAAGTCCAGTAGAGACCACATGTCCTATCCACGCTAAAAGACTATAAGTCTACTAGAGACCACATGTCCTATCCACGCTAAAAGACTATAAGTCCAGTAGAGACCACATGTCCTATCCACGCTAAAAGACTATAAGTCCAGTAGAGACCACATGTCCTATCCACGCTAAAAGACTATAAGTCTACTAGAGACCACATGTCCTATCCACGCTAAAAGACTATAAGTCCAGTAGAGACCACATGTCCTATCCACGCTAAAAGACTATAAGTCCAGTAGAGACCACATGTCCTATCCACGCTAAAAGACTATAAGTCCAGTAGAGACAACATGTCCTATCCACGCTAAAAGACTATAAGTCCAGTAGAGACCACATGTCCTATCCACGCTAAAAGACTATAAGTCCAGTAGAGACCACATGTCCTATCCACGCTAAAAGACTATAAGTCTACTAGAGACCACATGTCCTATCCACGCTAAAAGACTATAAGTCTACTAGAGACCACATGTCCTATCCACGCTAAAAGACTATAAGTCTACTAGAGACCACATGTCCTATCCACGCTAAAAGACTATAAGTCTACTAGAGACCACATGTCCTATCCACGCTAAAAGACTATAAGTCCAGTAGAGACCACATGTCCTATCCACGCTAAAAGACTATAAGTCCAGTAGAGACCACATGTCCTATCCACGCTAAAAGACTATAAGTCTACTAGAGACCACATGTCCTATCCATGCTAACAAACTATAAGTCCAGTAGAGACCACATGTCCTATATTTAAAGTTAAAAGGGATTTTACACAGGCCATTCACTGTGTACAGTACCAATCCATATAAAATTTTGTTTGCAACTAACCAGCTATGATTACAATCATTATTGTATTACAATGATAATGTTCCTTCCTCATCTTCTTATTATAATAATTACAGTATTATGATTATGTTATGCTGTTATGGGGGGGGGGGACTATGCACAGTTTGATGTTTATGTTCCTAATTTTGTCATTGAAATGTCTTTACAGCATTGCCATATAGTTTGTCAGATTTATATATCGTTTTATTTTTTTCAAGTTGTTTTCTATGGGAACAGTAGTTTTTTTTTTTTTATTCCTTTTTGTTTTTAAGCAAAGTGTGATGCACAACTTTTTTTATTTTCACATTTTAGCCTGGTATATGAGCAAGAGTTTATTTTTTTACGGGCCAATAATGTTTTACTAGGATTGTACTCGAGATTCATCAGGGATTGCGTTATCAAAGTTATGGTATTAAAAGTTACTTACAAACCCACAGCAGTTTAACTTTATGCTCATGCTATTGGCTGAAATATCAATCACAGACTTTCCATGACATGACTGGCATTTGGCAGATGCTCGTATCCAGAGCCTTTAACCTTGGCTAAGAGCAACAGCGCCCCTAGAGGTGGGAGGTAAACACTCCACAAATGGAAAAACCTTGTATGGACTGTAAAGTTAAGTCTGTTGGGGAAAATACAAGAGGATTACATAATAAAAAAGAACAATTAATAAAGGATTGCAATGCAAAAAAACAAATTTGGCTACCTTGTACAAACAAATGACCAAACTCCAACCGGGCCTCAAAAGAATACGTTCAAAAGAATAACTCCCAGAAAGCACTTACGAAAACATCTGTATGGTGAATGAACGCCCTTTATATTCAAAGTCATGTCATGGGCAGAGATATGAGAGGCCAGTTCACCTAAACAGGTGAGGGAGCTTTGTTTGAAATTGAGCTCAAACAGCAGCTACTGTAACTATAATAACCTGGACTCCACGGTGACAAGGACACGGTGCAGCAAGGTTAATGAAGTCCCCTTTAAAACCCCAAGATCTGGGGGGTTTTTAGGGGCACATCTGGCTGGGGTTGGCCTCCATTTCTCCCTCACCCCCGATGTGCGATTTGGCCGAGCCGAGCATCTTTCCTCAGGGCCGAGCGGGAGGGGCTGGGAGGGCGCTGGAGATTAAACATACCTCTCACCCCCCCCCCCACACCTCCCCAAATCCAATCTCCAGACCCCCAGCCCTAGATTTGGGTTGTCTTGGGGGGGTCACGGCGAATCAGTTCTGTAACTACTTTAAGCACAGAAATCCGCAAAACATACAGAAATTAGTCCTCACTTGCTGGAAATAACTGAATTTCACCATCTTCTTTCCTCGGCTCGTCCTGCCCTCGCCCCCCCCCCCACCCCCCATTCCCCCCATCCCTTCATCACCCCTCACCTACAACCTCCGTCATAAAAAAATAAAAACCTTCTGGAATGATCTATCAGCTTTATATGCATAATTCCAGTGTCTGTGGTTGCAGCGCCTTTAGGGTTAAGGACAGTGCAGTGGTGGGGTGAGGTGGGGGACGTGAACCAGACCCCCCAGAGTCTGAGTCAGGGGGAAGGGAAGGGTGGAGGGGGGGGGGGGGGGTGGGGGTGGAGGAGGAGTCTTTTTTTTTAAGCCTGCGAACTCATTCTGTCCTATTTCGTGCGACAGAAGGAAGCCCAGTCTTGTAGAAGTAATAGATTAGAGAGGATATTCTGCCATTATTGAAATAACATGAAGGCCTGACATTTGACATTGACGGAGCAGATTCCCTGTTCGCACAGACGCGAACAAGGGCCTGCGTTTCTGCAGCCCCCCTGAGGAACTGACTGGAACGCCTGAGGTAATTCATTTAGAGGCAACCCTGGGACCAAACAGCTAAACTGCTGCCAAGCTTGTGCCCGAGCGTAAACCTTTCACAGAAAACCAAAGGCTGATAACAAAAAGAAAATATGAAAACATTTACATCACATTGTGGATTTGTTTTTTTTAACCAGTGAAAAACTTGAGAAAACAAAGAAACAAAACTCTCAGAAATTAATTGCGTTCATAAACCTAAATATAATGTCACTCGATTCAGAATACTTACAGCCATCAGCAGAAATATTGACATTTGGTGAGTCATAATTAGTGAGTTTCAGGCGAGAGCCCAGGATCTTACGCAGTGACTCTTGTGTCTGTCTGTCTGTCTGTCTCTGTCCAAGTGTTAGTCTGACAGTTACTGTGTGGGAGGAGGTGAAAGCACAACATTAATATGAAAATTTAAAAAGAATAAGGCCCGCATGTGAACAATAGCACATGCGCTCGGGCACCCAGGGTCCGCTCCAGCTGCCATAGTTTTCACAATCTCTCTGCCCCAATTCTTCTCCAAATCCCCCCTGTCCCCTCCCGTTTGGCTCGGGGGAGATGCGGGGATGGGGGTGGGACAGGGAGAAGGGGGGCAGGGCAATAGGGAAGGCCATCTTGTCCCCGTCTCCTCCCTAGTTTTCCGGCTGACTGGGCCTCGTCTTCAGAAGACGCTCTTCAGTTTTGGCATTAAAAAAAAAGAATCCACCATGACGCCATGGCAACGATGACAGTGTTTTATAACCGTGACTCATGCGGTTTATAAAGACACATTCACACACTCACGCACATGCTTGCACAACGATGTAAATTGCGTAAAACCACAGAATGGTCCAGGACCAGGGTGAGCTGTTGTAAAACCACAGAATGGTCCAGGACCAGGGTGAGCTGTTGTAAAACCACAGAATGGTCCAGGACCAGGGTGAGCTGTTGTAAAACCACAGAATGGTCCAGGACCAGGGTGAGCTGTTGTAAAACCACAGAATGGTCCAGAACCAGGGTGAGCTGTTGTAAAACCACAGAATGGTCCAGAACCAGGGTGAGCTGTTGCATCAATTGTCAACTTAGTTTTGTCCTTTGTTTCAGAGAGTAGTGGATAATAATACCTAAACCTGCTTGAACTCTAGCTGTTCTTTCGGCTTCGTTTGACTCATTCTAATGACTAAAAAAGAGAAATTATACAAACGTCACAGATAAACAACGTGTAAATCCAAGTTGTATGGTCACTATTCATGCCACAATACATTCTAAATATTATTTTCACCACTTTTCTGTGACAGAAAATCTGAGGTAATGAAGAAAGATTGTTATAGCCATTACCTTCAGCTATGCATGAGTGTGTGTGTGTGTGTGTGTGTGTGTGTGTGTATGTGTTAGTGTGTGCATATGTTTGTTTATGTGTGTATGTGCGGGTCTGTTTTTGTGTCTGTCTGTGCATATGTGTATGATTTTGTGTGTGCATGTGTGTGTGGGCCTGTATCTATTTCTTTGTGTGTGTGTATGTGTGTGTCTGTGTATATGGGTGTGTGTTTTGTGTATATGTGTCTGTGTATTTTTGTGTATGGGTGTGTGATTTGTGTATATGCGTGTGTGTACATGTGTATGGGTGTGTGTTTTGTGTATGGGTGTGTGTGTCAGTGTGCATGGGTGTGTGTTTTGTGTATATATGTCTGTGTATGTCAGTGGGCTTGGGTGTGTGTTTTGTGTATATGTGTGTGTGTATGTTTGTGTATGGGTGTGTGTTTTGTGTATATGTGTGTGTGTATGTTTGTGTATGGGTGTGTGTTTTGTGTATGGGTGTGTGTGTCAGTGTGCATGGGTGTGTGTTTTGTGTATATATGTCAGTGTATGTCAGTGGGCTTGGGTGTGTGTTTTGTGTATATGTGTGTGTGTATTTTTGTGTATGGGTGTGTGATTTGTGTATATGCGTGTGTGTATGTGTGTATGGGTGTGTGTTTTGTGTACATGTTTGTGTACAGGTGTGTGTTTTGTGTATATATGTCTGTGTATGTCAGTGGGCTTGGGTGTGTGTTTTGTGTATATGTGAGTATGGATGTGTGTTTTGTGTATATGTGTGTGTGTCAGTGGGCTAGGGTGTGTGTTTTGTGTATATGTGTGTGTATGTTTGTGTATATGTGTGTATGAGTGTGTGTTTTGTGTATATATGTGTGTGTATGTTTGTGTATATGTGTGTCTGTGTGTTTTTGCGTATGGGTGTGTGTTTTGTGTATATGTGTGTATGGGTGTGTGTTTTGTGTATATATGTGTGTGTATGTTTGTGTATATGTGTGTCTGTGTGTTTTTGCGTATGGGTGTGTGTTTTGTGTATATGTGTGTATGGGTGTGTGTTTAGTGTATATATGTCTGTGTGTGTATGTTTGTGTATATGCGTGTGTCTGTGTGTTTTTGCGTATGGGTGTGTGTTTTGTGTATATATGTCTGTGTGTGTATGTTTGTGTATATGTGTGTCTGTGTGTTTTTGCGTATGGGTGTGTGTTTTGTGTATATATGTCTGTGTGTGTATGTTTGTGTATATGTGTGTCTGTGTGTTTTTGCGTATGGGTGTGTGTTTTGTGTTTTTGTGGGGTTGTGTGGTGTTCAGTGTGTATCTGTGTCTGTGTGTGTATGTTTGTGTATGTGTGTGTCTGTGTGTATGTTTGTGTATGGGTGTGTGTTTTGTGTATATATGTGTGTGTATGTTTGTGTATGGGTGTGTGTTTAGTGTATATATGTCTGTGTGTGTATGTTTGTGTATATGTGTGTCTGTGTGTTTTTGCGTATGGGTGTGTGTTTTGTGTATATATGTCTGTGTGTGTATGTTTGTGTATATGTGTGTCTGTGTGTTTTTGCGTATGGGTGTGTGTTTTGTGTATATGTGTGTATGTGTGTGTGTCAGTGTGTATATGTGTCTGTGTGTGTATGTTTGTGTATATGTGTGTCTGTGTGTATGTTTGTGTATGGGTGTGTGTTTTGTGTATATATGTGTGTGTATGTTTGTGTATGGGTGTGTGTTTAGTGTATATATGTCTGTGTGTGTATGTTTGTGTATATGCGTGTGTCTGTGTGTTTTTGTGTGTGCACATGCGTGTTCCCAATGCATCAAGACCCCTGAAAATAGACAGCAATAAAAAGCAGAGCACGTCTCTCCCAGGAACTCTAAATCCCTCCTGCAGCGAGAAGACTGAGGACAATATTTCTCTGAAAGTAGGCGGAGCCAATGAAGGCTGGGAGGAGTTCAGAGGCTGGAGATGTGTGTGCTAATTTACAGCATATCTGGAGGGACACAGGAGAAACGCTCCCAACATGTCAATCATACGCTGTCAGGACAATTTGATTCAAATTAGTCACTGCACCCTGGGCTGTGTCTGCCGCGGTAATTGAAGAAGCTCTGTGTGTGGAATGGAGGGATCAGGGGGGAGTGTGTGTCTGTGTGTGTCTGTGTGTGTGTCAGTGTGTGTGTGTGTGTGTGTGTGTGTGTAGGGGGGTAAGCTGCACACTGCTCCTGAGGACAGAGCGGCTCTCTTGCCAATTTTCTCTAAACCGCGCAGGAGAATCTTCCAGCAGCCGTCTGCCTGAGCCGCCATCCCCCCCACGCCACACGAAAAACCTTCACATATCAGTTATTAAAGCCCCAGCACAAACTGCATTTCCCTGTGTGCCTGTAAGCCTGCCTGACAGCCCTATGCTGAAATGGACATACGCTAGCTCCTGTTGCCTATCGTATAACCCTGGGAGAGTGATTGATACAGAGCTCCTAAAGTGGATGCTGGTGGGAGAAAGATGCCAGTCAATTACTGCTCTTCCCTTTACTTTCCCCACTAAGCATGGAGTCCGTTCAGCAAGGGCAAATTCAGCACAGTGTGGGATTCAGCACAGTGTGGGATTCAGCACAGTGTGGGGATTCAGCACAGTGTGGGTAGTCGGCACAGTGTGGGATTCAGCACAGTGTGGGTAGTTGGCACAGTGTGGGATTCAGCACAGTGTGGGTAGTCGGCACAGTGTGGGATTCAGCACAGTGTGGGGATTCAGCACAGTGTGGGATTCAGCACAGTGTGGGATTCAGCACAGTGTGGGTAGTCGGCACAGTGTGGGATTCAGCACAGTGTGGGTAGTCGGCACAGTGTGGGGATTCAGCACAGTGCGGGTAGTCAGCACAGTGTGGGTAGTCGGCACAGTGTGGGGATTCAGCACAGTGTGGGTAGTCGGCACAGTGTGGGATTCAACACAGTGTGGATAGTCGGCACAGTGTGGGGATTCAGCACAGTGTGGGTAGTCGGCACAGTGTGGGGATTCACCACAGTGTGAGGATTCAGCACAGTGTGGGTAGTCGGCACAGTGTGGGGATTCAGCACAGTGTGGGGATTCAGCACAGTGTGGAGATTCGGCACAGTGTGGGTAGTCGGCACAGTGTGGGATTCAGCACAGTGTGGGATTCAACACAGTGTGGGTAGTCAGCACAGTGTGGGGATTCAGCACAGTGTGGGTAGTCAGCACAGTGTGAGATTCAGCACAGTGTGGGATTCAGCACAGTGTGGGATTCAGCACAGTGTGGGTAGTCGGCACAGTGTAGGATTCAGCACAGTGTGGGTAGTCGGCAAAGTGTGGGATTCAGCACAGTGTGGGTAGTCGGCACAGTGTGGGGATTCAGCACAGTGTGGGTAGTCGGCACAGTGTGGGATTCAGCACAGTGTGGGTAGTCGGCACAGTGTGGGATTCAGCACAGTGTGGGTAGTCGGCACAGTGTGGGATTCAGCACAGTGTGGGTAGTCAGCACAGTGTGGGTAGTCGGCACAGTGTGGGATTCAGCACAGTGTGGGTAGTCGGCACAGTGTGGGATTCAGCACAGTGTGGGTAGTCGGCACAGTGTGGGATTCAGCACAGTGTGGGTAGTCGGCACAGTGTGGGATTCAGCACAGTGTGGGATTCAGCACAGTGTGGGTAGTCGGCACAGTGTGGGATTCAGCACAGTGTGGGTAGTCGGCACAGTGTGGGATTCAGCACAGTGTGGGTAGTCGGCACAGTGTGGGATTCAGCACAGTGTGGGTAGTCGGCACAGTGTGGGATTCAGCACAGTGTGGGTAGTCGGCACAGTGTGGGATTCAGCACAGTGTGGGATTCAGCACAGTGTGGGTAGTCGGCACAGTGTGGGATTCAGCACAGTGTGGGTAGTCGGCACAGTGTGGGATTCAGCACAGTGTGGGTAGTCGGCACAGTGTGGGATTCAGC
>CM040396.1:3251416-3286416 GCA_022702515.1 Ilyophis sp. 1 JC-2022 | reverse complement strand
GATTGGTCGTGGTCGCTTTGCTTTTCATGTTCTAAGCATCGATATGTCGGATTGAGTTGAAAATGCAGTCAGAGCGAGAAAGCAAACAACATTTTGGATTACAAAAACATTTATATGGACAACGGAACCATCGAGATGCGGAAGTATTAGATATACCGGAAGTGAATGCAATGAAAATACATTACATTACATAACGTTTCCGGAATGATTTAGTTGATCTCAGGCGCTGTCCTGAAAGCTGAAAGAGTATGCGATTTATAATTTATTTTGCTATTTTGAAACAATCAGCCACCCGTAGATTAATTTAATTGTCCCAGTATGCACACAACATGGGACACTTGTGACAGATTACATTCATCCCCATTTTGCACATCTTTCTCCCCTCCACCTCCACTCTCTCTTGGGCGAGGCTCCATTGATCACCTCCCGAGTAAGCGTGAGAAAAATAGAAATGAAATTTGTGATAATAAGCCTTAAAATAGGCCTAGCATATCTTGAATCATGATAGTAACCCACATACCACTTTCAGAAAAACTTATAATAATAATAATGAAAATAAGCCTTGATGTTCAGATAGAATCTGCAAAAATGGCATGTAGAGCTACACAGGAAGTAATGTGAGGAATCATCATGCCAAAATGTACCAACAGCCAGCTAGCGAGCACATTATGATACTAACGTTATTAACTCTTATGGGCATGACACGATGTGGTTGTGCCGATGGCTCTAAGACACCCTTAACAGCAGAACAGCAACATCAGTCATCCTGAATCCACTCATCTGATTGGTTGGAAGAAGAGGCATTGACCCTGCCCATTGCCACGGATACGAATACCATTTTACAAGTTTGCAAAACCTTTGCCACAGGTTCACTGCAATATTTGGTGCAAAATTCGAGGGGTTGAATCCGCAGATTAGACGCTGAAAAAAATGATATTTAATCCACTGGAGCAGATTTGTAGCGTTGTAATCCATGGATTTGTTTGTCGCGTTATGTACAAGCTTGCAACATTAATATACAAATTTATGAATCCACTCTGCAGGTTTGTGATTCCATTTACAGATTTGTGAGACTTTTGCTACAAAAATACCTCCATAGGCATTAGGCATGCTCACCAAGCCATAATTTAGCAGATGGCATACCTGCTATAAACTATAGTAAAAACTGTACATGGTTTTATTACAAGTATATGAATGCACCATATTCATCACGTTGAATGTTAATCTGTTTTTGAAAAGCTTGCAGTCTGCTGGAGGTTAAATTCGTTCCCTGAATTTTGGGGTAATTTATGTCTTCCTAGCAAGGAGAGGGCTGTTGAAAAGTCACGTCAGCCACTTTGATCTACTGCACAAGTTTACACCTACAGAAGCCGACGTGTAACACCTTCAATCCAATTAAGTAAGATTCTTCAGGATTCTGGGCCCATACCGTGCGTTTGTGAAATGTTGTGTTCTTTAGAGTGAACAGTACCTGGGAGAGAAAAAGTGTGGAAAGAAGAAATCGGGGGAGAGATGTTGGCTGGCTCCCAATTAAATGTGCTGATGAAAATGCTGAAGTGTCGAAAAAGGTTTGAATTCAAAGTGATGCATGCACCTCATTTAACCAGCCATAAGACATGAGATGTCTGCTGTGGGTGAGAGAGAGAGAGAGAGAGGGAGAGAGGGTGAGAGAGAGAGAGAGAGAGAGAGAGAGAGAGAGAGAGAGAGAGAGGGTGAGAGAGAGAGAGAGAGAGAGAGAGAGAGAGAGAGAGAGAGAGGAGGGGGGGGCAAGGTTGTTTTGAAAGGTACAAAAAATGCTTAGAGTTCCTCCGTCTGTCTTCAGACAACAAAGGCGACTCGGTAAGTTTCAGCGCCGCACGCAGACAGTGGAATACGTCCTGGCAGCGAGGAGTCTCTCGCTCTCTCCTCGCTGAAACGAGGCGCTTTTCAAAGGAGCTTTGGCTGCAACTGACGCGCTCCACGTGGCAGCCAGACGTTGGCAAACACTTTGTTGTATTATACATAAATGCGGTTCGAAGACTCTCAGTTCATTACGGTTACGGGTGATTACCCTCAGAATAATTCATTGTCAGAATAACTTTTTCTAAACTCCCACACTGGGGGAAATGCATAGAAGTGAGTGAGGCCTTGTCGCAGGTCCAAGAATACGGCTGGGTGCTGCACATCAACTCACAATTAGACCGGAACCTTCCTGTAGTCTTGGACAGGGCTCCTCTCCAGAGTCACTGGCAGT
Source organism: Ilyophis sp. 1 JC-2022 (assembly GCA_022702515.1). NCBI lineage: Eukaryota > Metazoa > Chordata > Actinopteri > Anguilliformes > Synaphobranchidae > Ilyophis > Ilyophis sp. 1 JC-2022. Next base: position 3,284,183 of record CM040396.1, on the reverse strand, counting down.
GACTCCAATTATTTGGTGTGCGATGATGCTATTGTACTGAAAACGGAGAGATGTATCCACGGAGAGATGCCCAATTGGTTCGAGTGACACACACAGAACGGACGGTTTCAGTTGGCCAGGATGACATTGTTTCATTGCATGCTAAGCACCCAGTGTTTGGGAGTAGCTTGCTTGAAATCAATGCTACTAGTTTAACTACATTTTTCAGTAGCGTGGTATAGCTAACGTGACAGTCAAAATGTCCGCTAAAAGGCCAGTTAAAACAAAGGAATATTTTCTGTTGTTGCAGAGTTGTGGTTATAGTCAAGTAGCTGGTTCTAGCTAACGCGATCTATGCGATATATAACGTTAGCAAACATTTCCTTCTTCCAAGAACTAGCTGCCGATTGAAGTAACGTTATCAATAATAGCAACCTAGCTACTATTTATTGTAGGTAATTACGCCTGTCTGGTAAGTTTGCAGTTCTTTCTATGATTGCTATCAACTACGCATGGTATTCTCCGGTATTTTTCTAAAAAAATTAAGTTGCGTACTCCAGCTTTAAATGCACAAAGAAAAACATGCAAACAAATTACAACCAATAGAGACCATACAGATAACAATGACACAGTTGTAGAGCTGGGGAACACACAGATAACAATGACACAGTTGTAGGGCTGGGGAACACACAGATAACAATGACACAGTTATAGGGCTGGGGAACACACCGATAACAATGACACAGTTGTAGGGCTGGGGAACACACAGATAACAATGACACAGTTGTAGGGCTGGGGAACACACAGATAACAATGACACAGTTGTAGGGCTGGGGAACACACAGATAACAATGACACAGTTGTAGAGCTGGGGAACACACAGATAACACTGACACAGTTGTAGAGCTGGGGAACACACAGATAACAATGACACAGTTGTAGAGCTGGGGAACACACAGATAACACTGACACAGTTGTAGGGCTGGGGAACACACAGATAACAATGACACAGTTGTAGAGCTGGGGAACACAAAGATAACAATTACAATTAAATGTATTATCCTTCATTTGTCCAGGTGTGTCCCATTAAGATTAAAATATATATTTTTGAGGGAGCCCTGGCGAAGAGGTTAGAGATTACAGATGTTTACATATTGGCGAGGCTGCTAGCAGCCGCTTGCCTCTTGCTCATTGGTCCAATAAGGTAAACAGCAGGTTAATTCCTAGATCGAAGCGTATGGACACAGATACAGAGACATAACTTTTTACAGAGCTCTACAAACTTATTCTGCGTTAACTCGCCCAGGGGTGCAGGCTGCTGTGTGTCTGCTTTCAAAATTAATACAAAAGTGTAAATATCATATATAACACCAGCCTACATCACAGACGGCCACATCTGAACCTGGCTGTGTGGCGTCTGTTCCTGCTCTCTTCAACGCTCATTCTTGTTTTGCATAGATATTACCTTTCTGAGCTCCTTTTAAGGTCAGCGGGGCTCTTCTGGCTCTGAGGCTACTGCAGTCCAGCTTTGATCTCCCCTATAGACAGAAGTGAAATGAAGTAGAAGCGATGTAAATTCGCCCTCAGAGGAGCCTATGAGTGGGCCCATCTCGATGCATTATTGAGGAGGAATTGGCCTCGCCGTCTCATATCCATTATTTAAGACAGAAAAGCAAACAGACCCCTCGCCTTGACGCCACAGTCTTTGACCCCCTCATTACGGCGAGCCCAGTTCTCCTGCATCCCCTCCCCCCTCACCCTAAACCGCAATTTAAAATGAGCTCATTTTTTCATATCATTTTTTAATCCACGCTGTGATTTAAAATTAGTTTATTTATTAATTCCCTGTGATTCATCACCTTTATGAGTCTCAAGTAAACTGTGATTTAAAATAAGTTTATTTACAGCGTCTGAAGAGATCCTCCCAGCAGTTATTGATTGGGGAATAATTGTTTTGGGAAAAACTCAGTCTAGCGATATGGAAGAAAATAAATGTGTGTGCGTTCATTTATTTTTTCACCAGTCTTGAGCCTCTTAACAAGCTTGCCGTGTCTTACTTTGTTATGCAAATCACATCTTGCTTTTTTTCTAGCAGTTCATCTCAACAAGGGGACCTCCTCTCCCATCATACCACCACCTCCCGTCAACCTCCCCACCCCCCCCCCTGCCACATCCCCCCCCCCCCCCCCCCCCCTGCCACCTCCCATCATCCCAGCCCCCCCCCCTATGATCCAACCACAGAGCCGCGAGGGTTACTTCAGTTCACCTCTATCTGTTGGAAACATAGCAGACGTCTCTGCTCACACTAGATCACACTAGATCACACTGCTGTCCTTTACATCGCTCTAAATCAAATCCAGCTGCACACTGATGGATATTTTCTAGCTCTGAAGGAGAAAGAGAAAATACAGTCTCTGCTGACACAATCACTTTTTTTACTTTCCTCACCATAAAAAAGGGAAGAAGGGATTTTCCATCCCGTGGCTCCGGGAGAATAAATGAGCTTCCCGGCGTGGGTCTTTTATTTTTAGTTTAATTATCTTACACAAAGGTCGATGGGCAGTTTTCAGTTTTCTTCGCCTGATTTGGGCAGATTTTTTAATTCTCTGCTGTAATCTTGTCCTTTCTGTAATGACATCACAAACACATCATGACCGCTTGACCCACCGCCAAACAGACATGTGAAACGACGGTGGACGTTTAGGCGGAGGTCGCTTTGCATCACCTGGCCCAGGGAGGCCAGAACGTGTTGTTTTTGTGTTTCTGAGGAATTAATCATAAGCTCACCTCTTATCTCCATCCCCCACAGTTCTGTAGCTCTTCATAAAGCACACTGGGGTCCTGGGGAACCACACTGTTGAGTAGATAGGACGTGAAAGTAGTTAAGTAAGCACAATTTTCCCTCAATGTAGTATACTTAAAACCCCCGGATGACATTCTTACTTCTGGGGTTTCACTGAGTATATTCGGGAGCATACTTTTTCAAGAAGTATGCAGACATTTTGGTTGCATAAATATACAGTACGGTTAAAAAAATAGTATAGAGGATATTAGCATTCTGCACTTCGCATAGAAACAGTACACAGTAAACAGTACACAGCTGCTAGTACACAGTACACAGGAGACAGGATGCGGTAGATTGGGCTCTGGTTCAGACACACCATCCCACATACTGACACGATGATGTGGGTGTATTGGTTCCTCTCTTGCAAGTAGATCATTATTTTCACTAGTATTGACCTTCAAAAAAATTAATCACCTCATCAACGGTACTACCCAATCACTTAACTGGACCAATGGAGTGATGTAATGCTTAAGCAACAGCCAAAGTCAATCTAGGCCAGCATGTCCCAATATTTCCAGAACGTTCCGTCTGAATCTCATTTAAAACCATGTCCTCAGTTTGCTCCCGTTATCCCTGAAGGAACCAGAGAGCTATATAAGTATACACCAATCACTGTGTGGGTTATTCTGTTTCTTCTTACTAACGGAGTCTGTGATTGGTGGAGCCGCTCTCCGCTCTTTTTCTTATGACACCAATGTCCCGTCTTTATTTTATTATCCCTAGTAATATCCCAAAAGGATTTGAGAAGCACATCCTCTGTGAAAGTGAAGTCAGTCTGTCACACGACCGAGTTTGCATAAGCTGTCCGCCCATCTGTCAAATAACATCACCCTTCTGTGAGACACTAGACACAGAACAATAGTGTAGAGCTATCCAAATGCGCTTGCCGTGGCGTACTGAACATGGCTACTCACCGTAAGTGACTGATTACACCATCAACTGCACAGCTATTGTCAAATCATAAATTGTTTAATAAGCATAAATATGTTGTCTTCATTGTGAGTTCTATTTGGTAACCTAATATGTCTGGAGTTGAGTCACACTCACGTTGCTCCATATGAATCATGTTAGAAACACACTGCCTACAATATACAGCTGTCTGGCTAAGGCAATCATTTGTGTTTCATATTCCCAGCAAGGGTAAGATCCTAGATCCATTTTTAAAAAGGTCCTTAAGCAAATAACATCAGTCGCTCTCTCTCTTTTCTAATTTCTTTAAGTGCACCTCACATCATTTGTGATAATAAAATTTAGATGGAAATAAGCAGCTGGTAGTTATCAAGCTTGCTACTACCTTTACAACAAAATTTAAATTGAAATCCTTTGACTTGCCGTTAAATTTTACTTAATTATTTAGTAAAATTCCCACAAGTGACCCTTGGAAGGCCCCATAACAAAAAAGGAAATGTATAACATGTTTATTCATGAAGCTGTGCATGGACTTCATAGACTGTCTGAGAGGGTTTATACTGTACCACTATATCAGTGAAAATAATAATTTCATACACCATAGTTTTATGGTAGGCCGTTAAAATGCTGGCCTGATTTTCAGTTATATTCTTTTTTTCCTGAGCCCAAACAGTTTGTGTCTCACCAGGCATTGGCTGCAGACCTGAGGGTCGGATTTTGGGGGGCACTGCAGGGATGCTGTGGGGGTGCTTGAGGTCTGTTCATGGATGGGGGAGGGGCAGCCGGAGGGCCCCATCTGGCCTCGCTCTTACAACAGTCGAGGTTAAATGCCCGCGGTGCAGCGAGCAAACAGGACAGTAAACCCACAACACATGTTCAAAAGGACCAGGACCAGGCCACCAGCTGCTCCACAACTGCCTTGACCTTCACCTGAGAAACGCCTGAGTCTGCCATGCAAACACAGTACACTGCCTGCTCTTTATCTGTACCACATTACTGCTTATTACGGGCGATGATGTTTATCTGAGTGCAGTGTACCACATTACTGCTTATTACGGGCGATGATGTTTATCTGAGTGCAGTGTACCACATTACTGCTTATTACGGGCGATGATGTTTATCTGAGTGCAGTGTACCACATTACTGCTTATTACGGGCGATGGTGTTTATCTGAGTGCAGTGTACCACATTACTGCTTATTACGGGCGATGATGTTTATCTGAGTGCAGTGTACCACATTACTGCTTATTACGGGCGATGATCTTTATCTGAGTGCAGTGTACCACATTACTGCTTATTACGGGCGATGATGTTTATCTGAGTGCAGTGTACCACATTACTGCTTATTACGGGCGATGATGTTTATCTGAGTGCAGTGTACCACATTACTGCTTATTACGGGCGATGATGTTTATCTGAGTGCAGTGTACCACATTACTGCTTATTACGGGCGATGATGTTTATCTGAGTGCAGTGTACCACATTACTGCTTATTACGGGCGATGATGTTTATCTGAGTGTAGTGTACCACATTACTGCTTATTACGGGCGATGATCTTTATCTGAGTGCAGTGTACCACATTACAGCTTATTATGGGCGATGATGTTTATCTGAGTGCAGTGTACCACATTACTGCTTATTACGGGCGATGATGTTTATCTGAGTGCAGTGTACCACATTACTGCTTATTACGGGCGATGATGTTTATGCATGTTAAAGCTCTGTCGTGATTCAAACTGCATGCAAAGAAAAGCCATTTCCTGTTTTGTTGTCAGGAAAACAGAAATGCGTTGTTGTAATTATACGAACGTTGAGGGCAGCCATTTTTGGGTAGGTGCTCGTTCCCGGGAGAACGTTCCCCCAGCTGTAAAGGTTAATAAATGGATTGATTATTGATTATTGATTGCGCTCTTGTGCTTTCCGAAGCCAGTGGCTGCTCTCCTGGATGGCTAAGCTGCCCAGGATAGGGTGCGCTGGGGCCCGTCCGCTTCTGACGTCGCAAACGTGACATTTATTTTTGCGATTAGACCGTCCTATCAGAGGCCGCAGACACCTCGCCGCCATGTCCCGGTGCAAGCGGGACGGGCTTTTTACGCGGAAACGCATGGTAATTAGCGCACGGTGCGCCGCTGATATTTGCTAAGAGATCAGCAAATGACATGGGAGAGCGGAAAGGGGGAGGTAAAGAGAAGAATACCACAGAAAGGACGAAAGGCAGAAACAGAGGAGTGGGGGAGGGGAAGGGAGGGGGAGGAAAGGAGAGGAGGAGGAGGAGGAGGGGGAGGAGGAAAGAGGAGGTGCTTGGAGGAATAGGTCCACAGAGGCCTTGCTGAGTTTCCTGCCACCGGGCTCTGTGTTTCTCCATCACCAAGCCTTTATTAAAATGCCACCCTGCAAAACAATTATTATCTCAGGAGAAAAATGTTTTCATAACAGGTTTATCCTCATACAAGGATGATCACCACATTTGTTTTTAGTCTTTTACAAATCATAAGAACAAAATGTCTTAGCTTTTAGTTGTGACTGCCAGTTGCGTCAAAACTCAATAATTCATGTTTCTACGTTGCTCTCGTTAACATTTACGTGTTTTTAGCATGATGCACGTATGAACCCCATAATTCATATGAGGGATATTCCCAGATTCATGCAGGGAATCCCATGTGGTCAAATTCCACCTACAAGGTGGAAAATCCTGCAGAAAAATCCCACAGCCAACAGAAATATAAAAACCAAACATGCAGAATGTGTGCACTAAATTCTATATTTACTGGTTCTCAGCGTATGTAGCACTTTAAGAGTCCACGGTAACAACTTCAGATGCCCTCACTGCTAAGCCGCAGTCTTATATCTTAAATGTTCACTGTATTTTACCAACTGATACAACCCTGTGCCATGTATTTTAATACTGATATTAAGCATGTGTGTTAATGATGTTGGACCTGCTTATTTTAAAAAGGAACATCTTGTGAACTTTGGCGATGGACTAGTTTCTCCTGCTGGCTCATATGCAAAAGGGGGAAAAAGCATTCAGAAAAGACTGCATAGTTTATGTTGTAATTTGTGCTCTCTGAGATATAATCACAGTCACCCCCATTCCTCCCCTTACAACAGAGTCCTATGTTACTGACTCTGTTACTCTGTCCACCCCCCCATCTATTGATTTCCCCAAATAATCCATTTCATTAGCCTCTGCACCTCTGCCATTGGTCACCTCACTCTCTGCTGCCATTGGTCACCTCACTCTCTGCTGCCATGACTACAAAGAAGCTTTGATGAATCAGAAGAGCAGAGGTCATATTGGACAGGAGACAATTGAAGTTCAATGTCAATTTCACATGTCAGGGCCGTTGTAACATGAGGTTGGACTAACACGGTACACTTATGCACACGCGTGTTCCTAAGGAGGCAACTATGTGCATGCTGACACGCACGCACGCACGCACGCACGCACGCGCACACGCAACAGAACTACTGCCTGCTTCCTATGTTCTGAAAGAAAGACAATATTAAAAAAAAAAGGTCTTTGTACACGTTCTTCCTGAAACAAAATAAAAACTATAATACTCTCTTTAAATGTTTATCTTAATCCTGCAATGAGAGGACGTTAAAACAGTTTGGCTGTAATCCAGTCCAGTAAACCTGCAGTTAACATATACAAAATGATATGGAATGATACGGAACAGAGGAACAGGAACGCCGTGGAAAACTGGCAAACGACCGTCCACAGAGGTTTTTAGGCTCAACGTCTGATTTGATGGGGAAAAAAGTCAATGATCGATGGCTGTAAATCTGTCTGGGGGGGGGGGGGTATCTGGGTCAAAAGGCTTTCAAACTGAGCTGTGGCTCTAAACTGTATATTATTGAGCTCGATAAATAGTGTTTTGCCAACAGCTATTAAGTGTGCCTAACCATTATGACGTCTGCGAATTAGAACCTCTTTTTCAGATTCTCCATTATCTCTAATGGGGATGTGGCAGTTAATATGTTATCATAAATTTCAGACATTATTTTAGTCCATCCGCTGAAGACAGGCATTATAAAAGTAAGAAATTGCAAAAGGTAATCGATAAATACAAGACGAGAGTCCCCCCTCACCACGAGCTGGAGCCAGTCGTGTTCTCTCAAAAGCCCTGGCAGGTGGCAGGAAGCACAGGCCGTGATGTAAAGCGTTGTCTTCCTGTTGAAACGGGACACTCGCTGCAGAGAGTGGACCCACAGATATGACACAGGGGAGCCATACGCTGGACATTTAGCATCTCGTTCCTCTGAATACTGCATGAATTTCACACGCAATATCAAACGTATATTTCAATCGCAAAGAGAAAATGTAACACAAAATAGAACACTGTATGGAGTTCTCATTTTGCAGGAGCTGTGTGGATGCACGACGAAGCGTGTACCCCATGGCCAATGGGGTGAGAGAGATGGGGGCCCAGTGTACCCCATGGCCAATGGGGTGAGAGAGATGGGGGCCCAGTGTACCCCATGGCCAATGGGGTAAGAGGGGTGGGGGCGCAGTGGAACATATTGCCTGGCAGTACAGGGGCGCGGCTCTGGCGGTAATCATTCCAGAATGTTCAAAGCTCACAGCTTCATGACCACGACAGGGAGAATCCATGCATTGACAGACAGGCTCGCCTTGTTATTTTCGTTGCAATGCAAATGTTGATCCAACCAACCACCCCCCCCGGCCCCCCCAAAAAAATAATAATCCAAAGCTCCGAACGCCAGCCTGTCCATTAACATCTCAGAGAAACAAAACAAGGGGCTACGTTTGGGGCCACACTGGGGCTGCGTGGTAGCAGCACGCTCATTTCAGAACCCCCCTCAAAAATCCTTAATCATTATCACCACGGCAATGGGCGTGGCCTCGTTTATAAAGTGTAACAGGGCTGTTTATTGTCGGGGTGCGCAATAAGAGCCCGTAAAATGATCAGTTGGGAAAGGCTTGAGGGGGGTGACAGATGTATAGTGTTGTGAGCCTCACTTCATATGTGTCTACCAGCAATGCACCTGGGACTGCCCCCGAAAGAAGGTTCTAGCTCGGGAGATAAAAATTTTATCTCTAGAAGGTTAATGAGCTCTGTGTGATTTTTCCCTAATTAACGCATTAATCATTTGAATAAATGCAACACAGACGTCCACAGCCAGCAGTGCGTGGATGGGGCTGGGATGGGGCTGGGATTCCAGTCATCAATCACCCGAACCGGGGCCCGCCACCGATGCACAGCATTCTGGGATACAGACTGACATGTCATATTTAACCCCTGAAAATGGCTGCCACATGTCGTCGCCCCCCAGCGTTCTCAAACCTGCCTGTTTTATGAAGTGATCTCCTGTCTCTGGCTGTCAGGGAACTCGATGGGGAAAGCGTCATTGTTTGAATTTCATTTTTATTTTTTTTCTATTTTGGAATATTTTTGTGGTAATTTTCTGACACCGTTGGATGATGGAAGAGACTCACGCACCTGGTTTCTGGTGGAAATTACGGCCGTCCGCTCTGAAATGACAGCAGGGAGAACCAGGCTGTTTTATTACTCTGCCTGTACACCTTTCCTCAGAGCGAGACAGCCCGCCTCACATTTATTCAAATTACCTCAGATGAACCACTTTGGGTCTGCAAGCAGAATAAAAAATATGTCAGTTAAATGGCTAATTAATTTTGGCCCATTTATTTCAAGTCTGACTAAAATATTGCTCTGCTTTTGACAGTCGAACAATGACTGGCATCTTTATTTATTTTTTATTAGTCAAATAAATTAGAGAGGCTATAAGGGAGAGTGGAAGGGGACAGTAAGCACTCAGGTGCATTAAAAGACTGCGCTGATTTGTAAACCTTTCAGCCATAGCATTAACAGTCTTCTGTTAGTACTCCGAAGAATAAGCGATATTCCAAACACCAGGAGACAGCCCTCATTCTTCCGGCTGGGATTCCCTTCTTATTACTCATATTACAAAGGTTTTCCAAATGGGAGCTGATTTGTTTATTTATTGTTTTGCTGATGTGAATAAGACACAGGCTCTGCTCTGATTCGTCAATATTACCCCGATATTACTTTAAATTACTCGTGTGAATTTATCATCACTTTCCAGGTGTATCCCAAATCAGATACTCCGAGCATTCCATCAAGCTGGTGTGTACCTACAATCACAAGCCGGTGTGTACCTACAATCACAGGCCGGTGTGTACCTACAATCACAGGCCGGTGTGTATCTACGATCACAGGCCGGTGTGTATCTACGATCACAGGCCGGTGTGTATCTACGATCACAGGCCGGTGTGTACCTACAATCACAGGCCGGTGTGTATCTACGAACACAGGCCGGTGTGTACCTACGATCACAGGCCGGTGTGTACCTACAATCACAGGCCGGTGTGTACCTACGATCACAGGCCGGTGTGTACCTACAATCACAGGCCGGTGTGTATCTACGATCACAGGCCGGTGTGTACCTACGATCACAGGCCGGTGTGTATCTACGATCACAGGCCGGTGTGTACCTACGATCACAGGCCGGTGTGTACCTACGATCACAGGCCGGTGTGTATCTACAATCACAGGCCGGTGTGTATCTACGATCACAGGCCGGTGTGTACCTACGATCACAAGCCGGTGTGTACCTACAATCACAGGCCGGTGTGTACCTACAATCACAGGCCGGTGTGTATCTACGATCACAGGCCGGTGTGTATCTACGATCACAGGCCGGTGTGTACCTACAATCACAGGCCGGTGTGTATCTACGATCACAGGCCGGTGTGTACCTACAATCACAGGCCGTTGTGTACCTACAATCACAGGCCGGTGTGTATCTACGATCAAAGGCCGGTGTGTACCTACAATCACAGGCCGGTGTGTATCTACGATCACAGGCCGGTGTGTATCTACGATCAAAGGCCGGTGTGTACCTACAATCACAGGCCGGTGTGTACCTACAATCACAGGCCGGTGTGTATCTACGATCACAGGCCGGTGTGTATCTACGATCACAGGCCGGTGTGTACCTACAATCACAGGCCGGTGTGTACCTACAATCACAGGCCGGTGTGTATCTACGATCACAGGCCGGTGTGTACCTACAATCGCAGGCCGGTGTGTACAATGGGGGAAATAAGTATTGGACACGTCAACAATTTTATTATCAAACATATTTCCAATGTAGCTATTCACATGAGATTTTGACCAGACATTGGTATTAACTCAATAAAACTACACAGCTAAAGAAATTGTAACGTTCCAATTCTTTAAAAAAGTTATGTGCAATAAAGTGAAATGACACAGGAAAAAAGTATTGAACACGCTAAATTAAATGTGGTAGAAAAGCCATATTTTTTATATTTGGTTGCATATCCTTTGCATGCCATGACTTTATGATGTCGGTGACCCAACAACATCAAAAGGCTCTTGATATCTTATTTGCTGGTACTCTTACAACAGCTCTGCATTTGAATGGATCTCTATGGGAATTGGGGGGTGAGACAAGATTTAGCTGTAAATTACACTGGAACAGTATAGAACACATGGTTGGCTAAGTGGCTCTAAGTCATCAAGGGTCTGATGTATTAAACAAGCCTTTAACCATCACTCTGCTGCCAGAAATACAGTAGATATGGAAGGATCACTTTAAGGGTTGTTTCTCCTGACAGATTTTCCTATTGAACTCTATTGAAAAATAAGTCAGGAGAAGAAACCCTTCAAGTTATCCATCCATATCTACTGTATTTCTGGCAGCAGAGTGATGGTTAAAGGCTTGTTTAATACATCAGACCCTTGATGACTTAGAGCCACTTAGCCAGCCATGTGTTCTATACTGTTCCAGTGTAATTTACAGCTAAATCTTGTCTCACCCCCCAATTCCCATAGAGATCCATTCAAATGCAGAGCTGTTATAGTATCGCTTGTAAGAGTACCAGCAAATAAGATATCAAGAGCCTTTTGATGTTGTTCGGTCACAGACATCATAAAGTCATGGCATGCAAAGGATATGCAACCAAATATAAAAAATATGGCTTTTCTACCACATTTAATTTAGCGTGTTCAATACTTTTTTCCTGTGTCATTTCACTTTATTGCACATAACTTTTTTAAAGAATTGGAACGTTACAATTTCTTTAGCTGTGTAGTTTTATTGAGTTAATACCAATGTCTGGTAAAAATCTCATGTGAATAGCTACATTGGAAATATGTTTGATAATAAAATTGTTGACGTGTCCAATACTTATTTCCCCCATTGTATCTACAATCACAGGTACAAATCACAGGTACATTGAAGTGCAACATCCACAGGTGCGGTTATCGGCTGATCAAAAAAGACGTCAAAATAATGATGCCTTACGCTTTGAAATGACAAATCGCTGGCGTGCGCACAAACTTTGTCTCCGTCACCACTTGCTTTCAAAGAGACTCTTTCCACGGGCACATCATTCCAGCTGACTGAATGGAATCTCTTTTCAATTACAGCCACATCGACAAAAATGCTGCCTCTCTTTATTTGCCAAATGACTCGGACATCAAAGTGAAACATTAAGCCAAGACTATTAAAGTGCAGTACTGGTGGAATTACAAAATCCACTACCCCTACGTTGATGTAAAGCCCACATAGCAGATAGTTTTATATTTTAATATATAATGAGAATTTGATATTCATAAAACCCTATTTCACTGCCTGCCCCCCCCCTCCCTTCCTCCGCTCCCCCAGCCCTTCCACCCATTGATGCAGGCAAGCCATATGTTCCAAATATCATACGGCACATGGCCGACCGTGTTCCATTAAATCACAGGCATGTTGAGAACATGGACTATCTGTTCAGTGCTGAAGACAGTGCCTCCCCCCCCACACACACACATACAGACACACCCACTCACATTTAAGTCTCAGAAAAAGCCGTTACCATTTTTACTGCCCAGTCTGCATTTCAAAAGCCATAGAAATGTGTATTCCAATATGTCAGGTCAGGTCAGAGGGGGGGTAGGTTTTACTTAATTTCGCGAAACAGACTGTCGTCTGTTAGGGTTCCGAGGGACGCAAAATTTTATTTCCTTGGGAACTGAGAAGCCTGTTTCATAAAGAAAGCAAATGGGCGATTAACATTCTTTCAGCACATTGGGGAATAGGCTCAGTAAACTACCACAATCATCGACATATAAACACTGTTTGGGACTGCAGCCAGCCATATTAGTTGGGGATGATCTAACTGGTAGCCTGAAGGTTGGAGGTATTCTCCCAGCTAAGTCATAGTGATTGTGCTCTTGAGAAAGGTGCTTAACCTTGGTAAATACCCAGCTTAGTAAATGGTTGATATATGTAAAGTGTAAGAAACGTAACACATGTGGGATAAGAGGTGTGAGCTGTGTGTATTAATAATGCACACCTGAAGAGGTAATGCTGAGCAGCTCAGGTGAATCGGTGGTAGAGTCTCATTACTAGTCAACCTTTGACCTCCACTGGGGCCACTTGGCACAGATATCTGTGGCAAACCCATCAATCAAAGCCCATTGGACCAATCTGTCGGGTCCAGCCTGGAGACATTGTGCGCGGCTTTCGACTTAACATGACTGATTATTCAATCTGAATATAACTACATATTGCTCTAATCCTTAAGATGGATGAGGTTTAGCCTTTTAATGCTCCTAAGAATGTGGCCCATTTGGGGTTGGAAAGGATTCTATGGCAGGATTTGATAGAGAGGCGGAAAAATTGTAAAAAGCCCCACAAAATAACCCATATGCCACCATCTGAAACGCAATTTCATTCAACATACATGATCTGGAGGGGGAGATTATGGGCTCAAGGATTAGCATATTGTTTCCTTGGGAGCGTTGCTGTGACCTGTCCCCGCTAACGCAATCAGGGAGAGGGGGATAATGCGTCAGTGATGGTTCGCTAGCCCGCCGCAAAAAAAGCTGCTGTTTGAGGACGGACAGTGTGAGCAGTTTGACCTGCCCCTGACCTCCTGCGTTAAATGAGGAGAGCTTTTGCGCCAAACCCTGTCCCCTTTACCCAAATCCTGTCCCCTTTACCCCAAACCCTGCCCCCTTTTACCCCAAACCCTGTCCCCTTTACCCCAAACCCTGTCCCCTTTACCCCAAACCCTGTCCCCTTTACCCCAAACCCTGTCCCCTTTTACCCCAAACCTTGCCCCCTTTACCCCAAACCCTGTCCCCTTTTACCCCAAACACTGCCCCCTTTACCCCAAACCCTGTCCCCTTTTACCCCAAACCCTGCCCCCTTTACCCCAAACCCTGTCCCCCTTTACCCCAAACCCTGTCCCCTTTTACCCCAAACCCTGTCCCCTTTTACCCCAAACCCTGGCCCATTTACCCCAAACCCTGCCCCCTTTACCCCAAACCCTGTCCCCTTTTACCCCAAACCCTGCCCCCTTTACCCCAAACCCTGTCCCCTTTTACCCCAAACCCTGTCCCCTTTAACCCAAACCCCGTCCCCATTTTCCCCAAACCCTGCCCCCTTTACCCCAAACCCTGCCCCCTTTTACCCCAAACCCTGTCCCCCTTTACCCCAAACCCTGCCCCCTTTACCCCAAACCCTGCCCCCTTTTACCCCAAATCCTGTCCCCTTTACCCCAAACCCTGTCCCTTTTACCCCAAACCCTGTCCCCTTTTACCCCAAATCCTGTCCCCTTTACCCCAAACCCTGTCCCCTTTTACCCCAAACCCTGTCCCCTTTTACCCCAAACCCTGTCCCCTTTACCCCAAACCCTGTCCCCCTTTTACCAGTGGCTGTCAAATGATCTGAAAGTGAAGGTTCTTTTCTGTCTGCCGAAAAAGTTGCTTCTGACAATATGGACACATTGATGAGTACAGCCATTTCCACTGCAGATTACCTGTACATTTATTTTTTTAAATCCATTACATTTATAATGGTTACATTTATTTAAATGAATTATTTACAATAGTCAAATGGTTGTCGACTTGCTTAGGGGAGAACCACTTTACAGCCCAGAGGGGAGAACCACTCTACAGCTCAGAGGGTAGAACCACTCTACAGCTCAGAGGGGAGAACCACTATACAGCTCAGAGGGGAGAACCACTATACAGCTCAGAGGGGAGAACCACTATACAGCTCAGAGGGGAGAACCACTCTACAGCTCAGAGGGGAGAACCACTATACAGCTCAGAGGGGAGAACCACTCTACAGCTCAGAGGGGAGAACCACTCTACAGCTCAGAGGGGAGAACCGCTCTACAGCTCAGAGGGGAGAACCGCTATACAGCTCAGAGGGGAGAACCGCTCTACAGCTCAGAGGGGAGAACCACTCTACAGCCCAGAGGGGAGAACCACTCTACAGCCCAGAGGGGAGAACCACTCTACAGCTCAGAGGGGAGAACCACTATACAGCTCAGAGGGGAGAACCGCTCTACAGCTCAGAGGGGAGAACCACTCTACAGCTCAGAGGGGAGAACCGCTCTACAGCTCAGAGGGGAGAACCACTATACAGCTCAGAGGGGAGAACCACTATACAGCTCAGAGGGGAGAACCACTCTACAGCTCAGAGGGGAGAACCACTATACAGCTCAGAGGGGAGAACCACTCTACAGCTCAGAGGGGAGAACCACTCTACAGCTCAGAGGGGAGAACCACTATACAGCTCAGAGGGGAGAACCACTCTACAGCCCAGAGGGGAGAACCGCTCTACAGCTCAGAGGGGAGAACCACTCTACAGCTCAGAGGGGAGAACCGCTCTACAGCTCAGAGGGGAGAACCACTCTACAGCTCAGAGGGGAGAACCACTATACAGCTCAGAGGGGAGAACCGCTCTACAGCTCAGAGGGGAGAACCACTCTACAGCTCAGAGGGGAGAACCGCTCTACAGCTCAGAGGGGAGAACCACTATACAGCTCAGAGGGGAGAACCACTCTACAGCTCAGTGGGGAGAACCGCTCTACAGCTCAGAGGGGAGAACCACTCTACAGCTCAGAGGGGAGAACCGCTCTACAGCTCAGAGGGGAGAACCACTCTACAGCTCAGAGGGGAGAACCACTCTACAGCTCAGAGGGGAGAACCACTCTACAGCTCAGAGGGGAGAACCGCTCTACAGCTCAGAGGGGAGAACCGCTCTACAGCTCAGAGGGGAGAACCGCTATACAGCTCAGAGGGGAGAACCACTCTACAGCTCAGAGGGGAGAACCACTCTACAGCTCAGTGGGGAGAACCGCTCTACAGCTCAGAGGGGAGAACCACTATACAGCTCAGAGGGGAGAACCACTCTACAGCTCAGAGGGGAGAACCACTCTACAGCTCAGAGGGGAGAACCACTCTACAGCTCAGAGGGGAGAACCACTATACAGCTCAGTGGGTAAAACCGCCAACCACACCGGCCTGCCCCAAAACCACTAACTAACCCCACCTCCCCCAAAACCACCAACCACCCCAGTTCCCCCAAAACCACCAATTGATCCTGCCTCCTCCAAAAACTGGCAACCACACCCACCTTCCCAAAAACCAGCAACTAATCCCGCCTTCACAAAAACACTAACCACCGACCCCACCCCCAAAACTGCTAACCATGCCGCTGCCCCCAAAATCCCCAACTATCCCGCCTCCCCGAAAACCGCCAACCATCCCTGCCTCCAAAAAAAACCGCCAACCATCCCAATCTCCCCAAAAAACACCAACCACCCCAGTCTCCTCCAAAACCGCCAACCATGAGGCCTACCCCAAAACCACCAACTATCCCGCCGCCCCCAAAAACAGCCAACCGCCCCCATTCCCCAAAACCACCAACCGGCCCTACCTCCCCCAAAACCAGCAACCACCCCCGCCGAATTTGGGGGATTTCTGGGGGTAGTGAACCCTATTTTCAGCCTCATTAACTCCGGAGTCAGGCTTCTGCTCCGGCTGATCCTCGCTCTCCTCCAGCCAGCCCCATAAAAATCAATTAAATTAATGTTAACAAAATATTTATACGACAGATACGGCAGAGGGGTCCGCCGTCATATGAACCGTGCAGCCTTAGCGTATCGATTCCCCGCTTTTCACACGCAAAGGTGGGTTAGACTGAAGACAAGATGCTCGGCAGACGAGGCTGACGTTAGTCAACAGTGTACTGTCAAATGACTGTCTCAACGGTTCCCTTCAAATGGGAAAGTGATGGTGACTGTGACACACTCGTGTGGAGTGGGGGGGTGGTACCGTGGGCTGGTTGTGAAGATTGGAAAAACGGATGAGAAAACGGTGGAACGGGGAAAGAGAGAAGGATGTGCTTGCTGTATATTTCCACCGCAGTGCACAGATTTCATGTACTTTCAGTGACAAATTGCATTTTCTTGTTGACAGGACAGGGTGACACTGTTGCATAGCGTAGCGCTTTTCATGTTATTTCCTGCAGGATTTCAGCATGAGCACCTTACAGCAGCAGTGCCCAACCAGGGGACTCAAAGTGCACTACCTGGGACTCAAAGTGCCCTACCTGGGGACTCAAAGTGCACTACCTGGGACTCAAAGTGCACTACCTGGGACTCAAAGTGCACTACCTGGGACTCAAAGTGCACTACCTGGGACTCAAAGTGCACTACCTGGGACTCAAAGTGCACTACCTGGGACTCAAAGTGCACTACCTGGGACTCAAAGTGCTTACCAGCCCAGGTGCCTCATGTATAAAATGTGCGTACACAGGATGTCTCTTAGTTTCTGCCAGGAGTTACAGATGTTTGTCAGGACTGAAATGTTCATAAGCATTAAGCCTACTCGCACCATAAGTGTCACATAAAATCACATTTCCATTTGATGATAGGTTTTGATTTGCTTGTTATTCACTGTTTGTTATAATAGATGTTGTATTGCTTGTTTGATTCAAATACTAGTTACTCTTGTATTCTGTAACATGATTTGCTTCATGATTTAACACAAATATTCTTACTGTTCATGATGTAGCCTATCCACAAATTGTCTTCTTGTGTATTTTGAGCGTTAGCTAGAATGGGCCAGTTAATTAGCCCCCACGATAACGCAATCATTCAGAATGTTCGGTTATGGATATTCCAAACACACCCATACTGTCTTGCTACAATGACAGCCGTCATCTTATCGATTCCGTGTCTTTTAATACCTGATTCATACTAAAATGCACCCGCAAATACCTTTCACAATCTTCCTTTGGGGTTTAGTAAATCACTTTGCATATGCTAAAGTGATATATTTGCAGGACCACCTCCCATTATTTCGTGAAATGATGAAGGGATTCCCATTTTTGCATATTCATCCAGACTAACCCGCAAAAATGAGAAATGTACGTATCCTTCCATTTTAGCACACGCACTTACACCTACTTGGCTCATCAACTCAGATGATTTTTAACAGTTTTTTTTGTGTTTTTGTACACGCAAACCTTTTAGTAAATCCACCCCTAAGTCCTTAACCAGTGAGTCATTACCCATTACATCCTTATCCACTGTGCCCTTAATCACTGCACCACTCTACGTTATCAGCAAGGCTTCATTTCAGTGGCAGAAACTCACTCAACTCTGCCAACATTCAAAATGAATTCAGCCCATCGAACTGGAGCAAAGGCACGGTCGCAGCATCCAGGGCTATGACTGATGCAGTGCTGGTATGGTATTTATTATCATTGGGTCTGCCTGTGATAGATTGGCAACCAGTCCTGGGTGTATTCCTGCCGCTCGCCCAATGCATGCTGGGATAGGCTCCAGCCCACCCGCAACCCTGACCAGGAATAGGCGGGTTAGATGATGGATGGATGGATGGATGGATGGATGGATGGATGGATGGATACCGTTCTGCAGCAAAATACAAATTTTGAATGCTTCTGCACCCTGGTCTGTGGAAGGCAGAGTTGTGAAACCACAACCACAACGATACCAAGCTGATGTCAATTATTCATACATGCCGTCGCAAGAAGGTGTGGTCTCCCAGTCTCAAGAGTGTGGAGGAGATACCAGGAGACAGGACATTACATGAGGAGAGCTGGACAGGGCTGTAGAAGGACAGCAATCCAGCGGCAAGACCGGTATCTGCTCCTTTGTGTGAGAAAGAACAGGAGGAGCACTGCCAGAGCCCTATAAAATGACCTCCAGAGGGCTACTCGTGTGCATGTTTCTGACCAATCCGTCAGAAACAGACTCCATGAGGGTGGCATGAGGGCCCGACGTCCACAAGGGTTGGAGAACAACTGAGCTTTACAGGCAGTGGGACTGCAGTGGTTACTTTAAGGCACATAATGGCCACAGATGTGGTTTATTAAACCTGGCCTCTCAAGAACGATTACATGTAAAACTGGGCCAGAGATACTACATATTTTCAAGGGAAGACAGGTCTACTTTTGAAGTCCCTACAGACAGACTCGGGACTTGGGACTGATGGAATCGATCGGCCCTACTTAGCACCGCAGGCACACCTGGCCTCGATCAGTATCGCACAACAAGGCATTCAGGGCCCATTAAAACAGCACAGCCTTTATCAGAGAGCATCGTCAGTATCGCACAGCAAGGCATTCAAGGCCCATTAAAACAGCACAGCCTTTATCAGAGAGCATCGTCAGTATCGCACAGCAAGGTATTCAGGGCCCATTAAAACAGCACAGCCTTTATCAGAGAGCATCGTCAGTATCGCACAGCAAGGCATTCAAGGCCCATTAAAACAGCACAGCCTTTATCAGAGAGCATCGTCAGTATCGCACAGCAAGGCATTCAGGGCCCATTAAAACAGCACAGCCTTTATCAGAGAGCATCGTCAGTATCGCACAGCAAGGCATTCAGGGCCCATTAAAACAGCACAGCCTTTATCAGAGAGCATCGTCAGTATCGCACAGCAAGGCATTCAAGGCCATTAAAACAGCACAGCCTTTATCAGAGAGCATCGTCAGTATCGCACAGCAAGGCATTCAAGGCCCATTAAAACAGCACAGCCTTTATCAGAGAGCATCGTCAGTATCGCACAGCAAGGCATTCAAGGCCATTAAAACAGCACAGCCTTTATCAGAGAGCATCGTCAGTATCGCACAGCAAGGCATTCAAGGCCATTAAAACAGCACAGCCTTTATCAGAGAGCATCGTCAGTATCGCACAGCAAGGCATTCAGGGCCCATTAAAACAGCACAGCCTTTATCAGAGAGCATCGTCAGTATCGCACAGCAAGGCATTCAGGGCCCATTAAAACAGCACAGCCTTTATCAGAGAGTATCGCACAGCAAGGCATTCAGGGCCCATTAAAACAGCACAGCCTTTATCAGAGAGCATCGTCAGTATCGCACAGCAAGGCATTCAAGGCCATTAAAACAGCACAGCCTTTATCAGAGAGCATCGTCAGTATCGCACAGCAAGGCATTCAAGGCCATTAAAACAGCACAGCCTTTATCAGAGAGCATCGTCAGTATCGCACAGCAAGGTATTCAGGGCCCATTAAAACAGCACGGCCTTTATCAGAGAGCATCGTCAGTATCGCACAGCAAGGCATTCAGGGCCCAGTAAAACAGCACAGCCTTTATCAGAGAGCATCGCTCAGTATCGCACAGCAAGGCATTCAGGGCCCATTAAAACAGCACAGCCTTTATCAGAGAGCATCGCTCAGTATCGCACAGCAAGGCATTCAGGGCCCATTAAAACAGCACAGCCTTTATCAGAGAGCATCGCTCAGTATCACACAGCAAGGCATTCAGGGCCCATTAAAACAGCACAGCCTTTATCAGAGAGCATCGCTCAGTATCGCACAGCAAGGCATTCAGGGCCCATTAAAACAGCACAGCCTTTATCAGAGAGCATCGCTCAGTATCACACAGCAAGGCATTCAGGGCCCATTAAAACAGCACAGCCTTTATCAGACAGCATCGTCAGTATCGCACAGCAAGGCATTCAGGGCCCAGTAAAACAGCACAGCCTTTATCAGAGAGCATCGCTCAGTATCGCACAGCAAGGCATTCAGGGCCCATTAAAACAGCACAGCCTTTATCAGAGAGCATCGCTCAGTATCACACAGCAAGGCATTCAGGGCCCATTAAAACAGCACGGCCTTTATCAGAGAGCATCGTCAGTATCGCACAGCAAGGCATTCAGGGCCCAGTAAAACAGCACAGCCTTTATCAGAGAGCATCGCTCAGTATCGCACAGCAAGGCATTCAGGGCCCATTAAAACAGCACAGCCTTTATCAGAGAGCATCGCTCAGTATCACACAGCAAGGCATTCAGGGCCCATTAAAACAGCACAGCCTTTATCAGAGAGCATCGTCAGTATCGCACAGCAAGGCAATGTTCCAGCCCCGGTGAGTCCTTATGTCTCAGATAACGTACCATACTTCAACTGTATGGGAGATGTGAACTAGAAAGAACTGGCGCAGAACACTTGTTTGGTATTCAGCAGCTGCGAGTGGCGTCGAGACGGTCTCTGAGGGACACGGGCTCAGCATAGCAGTGTACGTTCATTTTTTTCTTCATACAAACAAATTCTCTCTATTTTTTTTCCTCCATGTGTCTTGGCCCTCTGCTTCACTGGGTGTATACACCGTTTTCAATGTTCCATCCATCTCCTTTGCACTTTCCCTCAACTGTCTTTGTACTTTTCCCCCCATTATTTAAATACTCAAATGCAATAAATACCTTTCTATTAGAATGGCCGATGTATAATTAATACGTTTTTTCAGGGGGGAAAAAAAGAAGAGAGCGTGAAGATAATTTAACTGGAAGGCAGAAGAATGGAACGGACTCCCTGGGGAACAAACAGATGTTTACAATTGAAGGCAATCAAAGAGACATCCCAGCACAGCGCAGAGCCACAGCAGGGCTTGCCTGCCAGTTGTCTGAAATGTCTTCTCACGTTTGTTGCCTGGCGATGCTGAATTCATTAATGAGACAGAATGAGGGGAGCGCAGAGCAACTAACGAACATATTTCGCCAACATTTGGACTCATATCATGGTCAGGGTAACTACACTACCCAGAGTTCTACCAAAGTTCAGTTGTGCTCGCTTAAACCTTCATTTTAATCTTTAAAACACAATTGTCTAACTGGACACTCCTTTAGTGGTTCGTGGCTGTTTGTTTGCTTTTCTTTTGTGGCTCTCGTCCTGCCTTCACGTTTGTGAATTAATCAGATTTTTTCCACGTTCCGTTTCGTGGTTTGCCGGCCTCATTATTGTTTTCACCTGGGCTTCTACCTGCAGGGTATTTAAGTTGCTCAATTCTGCTTCTTCGGGGCTTGTTTGTCTTACGACATTCAAGCCAGGTATAGCCAGGTATAGCCAGGTACTAGCGACCTCCTGATATCAAACCTTGTTCACGTTCAGGGGGGACTTGCTCTTAGCTACTTAATTGGGTATAGAATTGTTTTTCCTCCTGGTAGCATTCTGCACTATCTATTTAGTACTTTGCTGTTCTCTAGGAGTTTTTTTTTTGTACTTTCGTTTTGGTTTTACACTTCTCCGGCTCTGAGCTAAGATAGCAGAGAGTGTTCTTTTCTGTGCTAAGTTTCCCGTTCCTGTGTCATTATTTGTGTTCGGGAGATTTAGTTGTTATTCACTAGTTTTCTAGTTCGCCCGTTTTTGTGGGTTGATTTTCGTTTTGGCTGTTTTAGCCGCAAGGAATTACGTTCTTTTCTTTCTTGCTTTATTATTTTCTCTCTCTAATGATTGGTCCTCACGGTTGTGAGCTGAAATTGCTCAGATCCCCCCACCTTTGCGTTTGAATCTCCGAACCATCAAGAGCCCCATTACAACTCCTTTGTACTGTCAATGAGCCTCAATAGGACAACTCTGAGAAAAGGTTCATTTTTACCCATTATAAGTATAAGTTATATGATAATTGATAATAATCTCCAGTATAAAATAGTGAGTTACGTGAGTTAAGATGAGGAAGAAATATTACTGAATAGCTTTCAGCTTGTTTTAGATCAGTCTCTCAATCCTTTCTGTAACTAAACCCCCATTGGAAAAATTTAGCTTTATCAAGATACATTTTATATAAAACCTGTTATTTTATATAAAACCTGCCATTAACAATCAAACCACCACATCACAACTTTATGTCTCACAACTTTATGTCTGGTGTAATTATTCAACCAGGCTGAACATACTTAAAATGTAAAACTTGTTTCGAGGTTAACAATAATTAATTATCTAGTCATAATCTTGATGAGGTTTTGTTCAGTGGAAACTTCATTATTTCCTACACATTTTCAGACTTTTGACGTATCTTGAGAAGTGATTATTATAGCTGCCAGGTCTAACGCGCCAGCGTGGTGAGACACTTTCTCATGCATGTCTCTGTTGATCTCACGCCTGTGCATTCACAGTAAGTATAAATGACCTTGTGATTAATGCGTTGTATTTAACTTCACTGTCGGTAAAAACAGGACAGAGACAGTGTGACAGGACAGTACTGCAGGTGAAATTGAATAAAATCTCATTTTTCGAGAGGAAGCAAGCAAGTGAAGTTTTTGATCTAAAACCTGCCAAAAACTTTGCAGTTTTGTGAATGAAATATCTCCTTAGTAGTAGTTGATCTGCATCAAAAGAAAAGTGGACACTATCACACACAGAAAGTGGACACTATCACACACAGGGAGTGGACACTATCACACACAGAGAGTGGACACTATCACACACAGGGAGTGGACACTATCACACACACACAGACTAGACATTATTACACACAGAGAGTGGACACTATCACACACACACAGACTAGACATTATTACACACAGAGAGTGGACACTATCACACACAGAAAGAGTGGACACTATCACACACAGAGAGTGGACACTATCACACACAGGGAGTGGACACTATCACACACAGAGAGTGGACACTATCACACACAGAGAGTGGACACTATCACACACAGGGAGTGGACACTATCACACACAAAGTGTGAACACTATCACACACAAGGAGTGGACACTCTCACACACAGGAAGTGGACACTATCACTCACAGGCAGTGGACACTATCACACACAGGAAGTGGACACTATCACACACAGGCAGTGGACACTCTCGCACACAGGAAGTGGACACTCTCACACACAGGCAGTGGACACTCTCACACACAGGAAGTGGACACTCTCACACACAGGCAGTGGACACAGTAAGTCTAAGCACTGATCTTTCAGCCTGTTCAATAGTATTAAACTTCTCCTGAATCTGCTTCTACGCCTGTGAGACATGCCTGGGTGGTCACGCTCACTTGTGCACTGACAACATGCCGCCTATTAATTTTGAACACTACATATTTCAAAATGGGGGATACTCTCTCTCTCTTTGCCACGATGTTCGCTTCAGGCTTTTAGTTTTCAGTGACAGTCTGTCAGCATAACTATTAGGCCTTTCACTTCTGCTTAGTTTTTCAATATACCCTCTTTCTCAGTCGCCTTCCATCTTTAAAATTTCTCTGTTAAAAACAGCCTATAAAACAATATGCCAATGGATGAGCATATTATTCTTCATGGAAATTGATATAACATTCCCAAGGAAAGAAGGAGTTAAAATTAAAATATGGATTTTTTTTTTTTACCCATCTTCTCGTCATCCACACCTGCCCCTCGAGTTAATTTCCCCCAATGCAAATTAGCATTATAACCATGAAATTAAATTGCAATTCCCCAGAGATTTACATAGAGATTATTGTATACTGCAGGTATTTAGAGATCTACATGTCACGGTGAGCAGAATTAATTCCATGATAGGCCGAGGCTTAGAGAGATTTCATAGCTCTGTGTCTGGCGAGGGCCTGTGTGTTCATTAATTAGGTTTCCTGTCGTGGAAGAGTAATAAATCATAATTCAATGGAGATTTCCTCCCGGCAAGGCTACTTCCTATATGAACACAGTGTAAGAGATTACAAATGCTTCACTGAGGCAGACTGTGGACTGTGAACAGAGTGATTTTATGAGGGGAATATTCCCCCTTCCAAACGTCCTTCCAGCTGCCTGATCCCGTCTCTCCGGCGTGTGAGAGCTGCCTGATCCCGTCTCTCCGGCGTGTGAGAGCTGCCTGATCCCGGCTCTCCGGCGTGTGAGAGCTGCCTGATCCCGGCTCTCCGGTGAGTGAGAGCTGCCTGATCCCGGCTCTCCGGCATGTGAGAGCTGCCTGATCCCGGCTCTCCGGCATGTGAGAGCTGCCTGATCCCGGTTCTCCGCTGTGTGAGAGCTGCCTGATCCCGGCTCTCCGCTGTGTGAGATCTGCCTGATCCCGGCTCTCCGGTGTGTGAGAGCTGCCTGATCCCGTCTCTCCGGTGTGTGAGAGCTGCCTGATCCCGTCTCTCCGGTGAGTGAGAGCTGCCTGATCCCGGCTCTCCGCTGTGTGAGAGCTGCCTGATCCCGTCTCTCCGGTGAGTGAGAGCTGCCTGATCCCGGCTCTCCGCTGTGTGAGAGCTGCCTGATCCCGTCTCTCCGGTGTGTAAGGGCTGCCTGATCCCGGCTCTCCGGCATGTGAGAGCTGCCTGATCCCGGCTCTCCGCTGTGTGAGAGCTGCCTGATCCCGGCTCTCCGCTGTGTGAGAGCTGCCTGATCCCGGCTCTCCGGTGAGTGAGAGCTGCCTGATCCCGGCTCTCCGGTGTGTGAGAGCTGCCTGATCCCGGCTCTCCGGTGAGTGAGAGCTGCCTGATCCCGTCTCTCCGGTGAGTGAGAGCTGCCTGATCCCGGCTCTCCGGTGAGTGAGAGCTGCCTGATCCCGGCTCTCCGGCATGTGAGAGCTGCCTGATCCCGGCTCTCCGCTGTGTGAGAGCTGCCTGATCCCGGCTCTCCGGTGAGTGAGAGCTGCTTTGTGCCAGCAGGCCAGAGAGGATATTGGCGATGACCTAGGCTCTGCAGCCTTCCCTCCATCTTTAGCCAGACCTGCCACTGTGACTGTAGAAATTCTCTCATAAATGAATGACTTTCCCCAGTTCTGTTTTTTTATGTTGTAAAATAATAAAAGATGAAATTTAATAAGATCAGCATGGCCTATGTGCTATGTATTTTGAATGAGCAAAGTGTGATTTCACATGCATTTACAAACTGCAGGGAATAGCAAAGAAGCAAAATATTCATCCTTAATGAGAGAATGTCATTCCACATCTCAGATCCCAGCACTGTGCGCTCGGTAAGGGTTTCTTTCAGTCTCCGTTGGCTCCGTCTCAACTCTTTTCCAGTCTATTGCTTAATTCTGTAAAGAGCGATACCCACGCTTTTTCAGAGGCTTAGTGTACAGCCTGATAAACAATTACAGATCAAGCGTCAGGCTATAGAAACGATGGGACACACTGTGTATACAAATAAGGCGCCATTTTGGTTTGTGTGCACTGTTAGCACCACCACTGTCAGCGGCTGGAATTGGCTACCCTGTAGCCTCTGATTCCCTGATTGGTCCTACCCTGCAGTTTCTGATTCCCTGATTGGTCCTACCCTGCAGTGTCTGATTCCCTGATTGGTCCTACCCTGCAGTCTCCTACCCTGGTACACACACTGACCCCTGGTACACACACTGACCCCTGGTGCACACACTGGCCCCTGGTACACACACTGGCCCCTGGTACACACTGGCCCCTGGCACACACTGGCCCCTGGCACACACTGGCCCCTTGTACACACTGGCCCCTGGTACACATTGGCCCCTGGTACACACTGGCCCCTGGTACACATTGGCCCCTGGCACACACTGGCCCCTGGTACACACTGGCCCCTGGTACACATTGGCCCCTGGTACACATTGGCCCCTGGTACACACTGGCCCCTGGTACACATTGGCCCCTGGGGCCCAGCTTCACCACTGAAGCACACACAGCCTCGTTTGTGAGGACAGATCGGGAGAGTGAGGTCTCCCTGGGTAACCAGCACAGCTCTGTCTCATATCTATTTAATAACCAGCACACACACACACACACACACACACACACACTCTCTCTCTCTCTCTCTCTGGAAGAGTTTAATAATCATCTCTTTTTTTCCTCTCTCAAAAAGTTTAATAATCATCTCTCTCTTTTTTCTTCTCACTGGAAGAGTTTAATAATCATCTCTCTCTCTCTCTCTCTCTCTCTCTCTCTCTCTCTCTCTCTCTCTCTCTCTCTCTCTCTCTCTCTCTCTCTCTCTCTCTCTCTCTCTCTCTCTCTCTCTCTCTCTCTCTCTCTCTCTGTCTCTCTCTCTGGAATAGTTTAATAATAATTTCTCTCCCTCTCTCCCTCATTCTCTTTCTGAAACAGTTTATTAATCATCTGTCTTTCTCTTGCTCTGTCTTTATCTCTTTCTGGAAATGTTTTATCTTCTTCAGCACCACAATGTAACTGCATACACGGTCTGTGTGCATGTGTCTGAAAGTATGTATGTATTTTTGTATATATGTATGTATGTCTGTATGTACAGTATGTATGTGTATACTGCACTTATATTTTTGTGTGTGTATATGCATTTCTACCTGAATGTATGCTTGTATGCATGCCTGACTCTGTGAATGCATGCATTAATGTACATAAAGCAATTCCAAAGCTTGGGAAGGCAGTGCCAGTGGCTCTTCAGCTCATATGTTGCTAATTTAAACGCAGCGGTATCGTCAGTCTCACCGCTCAGCATGTGCACGATCACGCGTGTACCGCGCGAGTCCTACCAGCCGTGCCTGATATCCGCAGTCTCACGCCTGCGCTTGTGCCCCGACTGAGAGCGGGAAGTTCAGACGAGGTTAGATCGGCGCTGGCTGTTCAGAGGGGGCGGGGGCGGGGGCGGGGGAGGGGGAGGGGGAGCGAGGGGGAGCTGGGTAACGGCTCTCCTGTGACTAAGTTAAAGAACAGAAGCTCTGAGACGGAGGCGGTAGCGTGCATTAAAACGGCGGAAGATTGCTGCCCGTTTCTCCCTCGCTGTCATTTCCAGCTGTAACGATGCCTGACTGGCGAGGTCAGGGTGTGATTTCACCGCTCTGCTGTCAGGGCTGGTCACTCTCTCTGACTGCTGATGTCTTGTAATATTGTTTAAAAAAAAAAACTTTTCAACTTGAACGAGACAGACACCTCCACCCCATCCCCCGTCTCCTAGCACAGACTGTGTGTGAGTGTGTGTGAGTGTGTGTGTGCATGTGTTTTTGTGTGTGTGTCTGTGTGTGTGTGTGTGTGTGTGTATGCGTGTGTGTGTGTTTGTGTGTGTGTATGTGTGTGTGTGTGTGTGTGTGTGTGTATGCGTGTGCGTGTGTGTGTGTGTGTGCCTGTGTGTGCTAAATATTTTTTTTTTTAAATGCTCAAATATTTTATATCATTAACGCACTTGTAAACATTAAGCTCCATGCATTCACAAAACATTAATATTACGATATCCAGAGCACAATCTGTTGTCCCTATCATCATAACTTGAGAACAATTGTTGCTAGATTTAAAATGGCGAGATTTAAGCAGGAAACCCAGGTCACAGGATAATCTACAATCTGGAACATAGAGGAACTGAAAACTTGTGCTCGCATCTCACAGCACGTAATTACGTCTGCCGGTGCCGGTGCAGTCCATTACAGGCCCTGTAACAGAACCTCTGATTTTACACAGTGTGTTCAGCCTCTCTTCTGACCAACACTGACTGCACATACAGTGAGCACCATAATTCATTGGACAGTGACACATTATTTGTTATTTTGGTTCAGTACTCTAGCATTTTGAGTTTAAAGGCTACAATGACAATGTGGTTGAAGTGCAGACTGTCAGCTTTAATTTGAGGGTATTTTCATCCATATCGGATGAACCGTTTAGAAATTATAGAACCTTTTGTACATAGTCCCCCCCCATTTTCAGGCATCAAAACTATTGGGCAGTTTAACATAATGTAGAATAAAATAATAATTTTTAATATTTGGTCATATATCCTTTGCGTGCCATGACTTCCTGATGTCTGTGACTCAACAATATCAAAAGACTCTTGATATCTTATTTTCTGGTACTCTTACAAGCGATACTATAACCTCTCTGCATTTCAAACAGATCTGTTCCATGGAGAGAGCACTCCAATCTTCTCTTCCCCCATCTCTCTCTGGCCAGGACAGATGGTGCAGCAGGAGGAAAAACACCCAACCAAACCCCCCCAACCCCCCCAACCACCCCAAACACCAACATGAACAAATACCCCAAACAAACACACAAACAACCAAAACACCCCAACACAACAAACAAACACCAAAAACAACAACAACAACAAAACAAAACACCAAAACACTAACACAAACAACCACAACAACAACAACACACCACACCAAACAACCACCAAACACCCAAACAAAAAACACCCCAAACCAAACACCAAACACCACACACACAACAACAACAACACCAACAAACACAACACAACACAAACACACACAACACCCAACAAACACCAACAACAACACAAACAACAACAAACACAAACAAAACAAAACAAAACAAACAAAACACCAAACAACAAACACAAACAACAAACAAAAAAACCAAACACACAACCAACAAAACACAGCACCATACACACTGCACACAACCCCCCCAATTGCAAACAAACAACAACCAAAAACAAACGCCAATGTGTGTGGTGGTGTGTGGTTTTGTTTGGTGTTGTTGTTTGTTGGTTGTTGTGTTGTTGTGTTGGACAAATGTTCATTGTATGTATGTGAATGAAATGATGGAGATGGGCTATATGGGGAGTGTTGGGGAGTAGTGTACTACATGTACTTAAAACTATAAAATAACTTTGATTTTGCAGTAGCTTGCTGTTAGTTTAGCTATTTTTCATCATAGCTAGTTAAGTAGTTAGTGTTTTTTTTTTTTTTTTTTACTTTTTTTGTGTTTAACTGTAACTTTACAACTTTGCATTTTGTCCTTGTGTTGTTTTTGTGTGATTGTTTTTGTTTAGGTTTTGTTTAGGTCTCAGGGGTAGGAAGCTGCTGGGCCAGGAAGCTGGGATTGATATTTAAAATAGTTTTTGAATTTTTTTTTTGAATTTTTTAAAAACTAACTTTGAATATTTTAATGTTTATTAGTTAGATTATTATTTGATTATGATTATTTATTAACAATTAATAAGAACGTTTTTCTTTTCTTTTCTTTTTTCATTTTTTTTTTCCTTTTTGATTTGAGAATTTTCCCCATTTCCGGGTTCCGCTTCCCCGTGCTGGTGCTTCGTTCGTCATTCACTTTTGCTTTTACTCCTTTTACCTTCCGTTTCCCGTTCCTGCATTTTTTTTTGTTTTTTGTTATTCATTTTGTTATTCATTTAGCCAGGTTATCAGGTATTGTTATTTTATCGTGACGCCATGTTCACATGGGACTTGCTTAGCTTTATATAATATAGGACAAGTGTATGTATATACATTATCTGTCTTTATTTTTTCTGTGCTGTTTCTCTCTACGAGACAGTGTTTTCTTTTGGTGGTTCTTTTTGTTTTTCTTTTTTTAGAGTTCCGTTCCGAAGGTCTTTTTTTTGTTTTTTCTAGTCTCCTATTATTGGCTCTATTATTGAGTTCGGGAGATTTCGATTTGTGTTTTATTCGTTCTGTTCGAGTTTGCCCTGTTTTCGTGGGTGGATTTAGTTTGGTTTTTTATTTAATTTTAGAAGTTAACTGGCTAACTGAGTAATCCTGCTTGGTGCAATACCCCCACCTTGACTCTAGTTTCTGGAAGGCAGGTGTCTGACAGATGGACATTGTATACAAAACCAAAGCTGACATTCCTTGCACTTTCCCATCGTGGGGTTTTTTTTTTTTTTGGTTTATGTATGACCTGTGAACACTTTTTGCAATAAACACAATTGAGTGCCATTTTTTGCTGGCATGTGACTTTTTTTGTATTATATTTTGTTATAATTTCGTATCACATGTACATTGTCAATTTGATCAGTAGTTTGAACTACTTTTTCTAAGTAGCTTTAGTTAACCAAACTAGATTTCACCCTAGGGTAGCTTTGCTGTAGTTCAACTTCTTCCCGTGTGAAGTAATTGGTAGCTTGCAAAGCTATGCTTTCAAAGTAGCTTCCCCAACACTGCTAATAGGAACCCTGTTAGTTTGTCTGGGTTTGTCTGGGCAGTTTGAAACTTGACAGTTATATTTCCCCCAACATTCTAAATACAACTGCCAACGTTGGAATGTTGTTCAAAGTTGGAGCCGTGTGCAAGCAGCTTTACAGCACTAGAACTGGAAACGGGGAGATTCCCGCTTCGATTCAGCATAGCTACAGGAGTGTCAGTTGCATTTTTCCTAATGGATCATTATAGCACACTGGAGGATTTATTTCTCTAAATTAACTGTAAGCCTAGGGCACTTTCTAAATTTTAAATGGAATTCTTTTCCCATTAATTTGCAGCTGAAATGTATAAGTTTTGTTATTGACATGTATAGATGTATATTTTTTTTTTTTTCTGAACTACTTGTTGTTTGTTTGTTTGTTAAGAGACAAATTCCTGTCACGTCCACAGTGTGCTGTTGGTTTCTCCACTAATTACTCTGTTGAGGAGAAGAAGCAGCGGAGTTACTCTCCTCATTTACAAATACGACCGACCCATGTCATCTTTTGCACACTGGTGCGTACAGCACGCAGTCCGTTAATTTTACTTGGGTTCATTTTAATTTTATTCTATTTTCCCAGAGAAGGCCTGACGTTACCTCTGGCATCTTGGTTTCGGAGAGTGATCTGTGCCGCGACTGTGAAGATGTGTCCTGCCACTCCAGCCTGCTTGGGGAGCTGTCAATCACAGTCAGATGCTGTGTGATGTGACACCTCGGTACCTCAGCCACCCTGGGGTCCTCCCGCCATTCAGGTGACTAGGCCAGACTACACAATCAGCCAGCCAATTTCAGGCCATTCCTCCACATGACAGCTACAAATCTGTGCTATAGGTCTGGCAGATAATTATTTAAATGTAAGAGAGGGTGTGTGGGGGGGGAGGGGTGCTTACTGATTGCAGCTCACTGGGAAACTATGAAGTGCTGATAATGATATAACTGAGAGAGGGAGAGTAAAAAACCTGAAATGTGCTTCATCTGAGATTTTCCTGTCTATAAACACACACACACACACACGCACACAAGCACACACACAGGCAATACACATACATGTACTGTGACATTGGATACTTTTTTCATAAAGCAACCTGACATTATTTTCAGACCACAAATTTAACTTATGTTGTGTCACGCAATTATTATTTCTTTTAAATTGTAACAGCATCTTTTTACTTTTATTTTTTATCAATTTGGCATCCAACGTGGGGCAGAGTATATCCAATTCCCACCCCACAGCTAAGCTCATATAGAGCGGAGTCAGAGGACAGCACAGCTAAGCTCATATAGAGCGGAGTCTGAGGACAGCACAGCTAAACTCATATAGAGCGGAGTCAGAGGACAGCACAGCTTAGCTCATATAGAGCGGAGTCAGAGGACAGCACAGCTTAGCTCATATAGAGCGGAGTCAGAGACAGCACAGCTAAGCTCATATAGAGCGGAGTCAGAGACAGCACAGCTAAGCTCATATAGAGCGGAGTCAGAGACAGCACAGCTAAGCTCATATAGAGCGGAGTCAGAGACAGCACAGCTTAGCTCATATAGAGCGGAGTCAGAGGACAGCACAGCTAAGCTCATATAGAGCGGAGTCAGAGGACAGCACAGCTTAGCTCATATAGAGCGGAGTCAGAGGACAGCACAGCTAAGCTCATATAGAGCGGAGTCAGAGGACAGCACAGCTTAGCTCATATAGAGCGGAGTCAGAGACAGCACAGCTAAGCTCATATAGAGCGGAGTCAGAGACAGCACAGCTAAGCTCATATAGAGCGGAGTCAGAGACAGCACAGCTTAGCTCATATAGAGCGGAGTCAGAGGACAGCACAGCTAAGCTCATATAGAGCGGAGTCAGAGGACAGCACAGCTTAGCTCATATAGAGCGGAGTCAGAGGACAGCACAGCTAAGCTCATATAGAGCGGAGTCAGAGGACAGCACAGCTTAGCTCATATAGAGCGGAGTCAGAGACAGCACAGCTAAGCTCATATAGAGCGGAGTCAGAGACAGCACAGCTAAGCTCATATAGAGCGGAGTCAGAGACAGCACAGCTAAGCTCATATAGAGCGGAGTCAGAGACAGCACAGCTAAGCTCATATAGAGCGGAGTCA
>CM040396.1:3153916-3243916 GCA_022702515.1 Ilyophis sp. 1 JC-2022 | reverse complement strand
TGACTTACATTATGAAAATAAATGAATCTAAGTTCTTACTGTAAATGGTACAACTGTCTTGTTTTATTTAAGCCATTTACCAAGTTTCTGTGATGCTCACACCTGGAGTTATAAAGCCTTAAACAGAGCACCCCCTAAATAGGTGAGAATTGACCAAATTTGCCATCTGGGGCTAAACTAGCTTTACTGAAAGAGGCAGAGGGCACTGCGAAACGTCTGGAATTAGGCAGGGCACTGCGAAACGTCTGGAATTAGGCAGGGCACTGCGAAACGTCTGGAATTAGGCAGGGCACTGGGGAACGTCTGGAATTAGGCAGGGCACTGGGGAACGTCTGGAATTAGGCAGGGCACTGGGGAACGTCTGGAATTAGGCAGGGCACTGGGGAACGTCTGGAATTAGGCAGGGCACTGGGGAACGTCTGGAATTAGGCAGGGCACTGGGGAACGTCTGGAATTAGGCAGGGCACTGGAAAACGTCTGGAATTAGGCAGGGCACTGGGAAACGTCTGGAATTAGCCAGGGCACTGGGGAACGTCTGGAATTAGGCAGGGCACTGGGGAACGTCTGGAATTAGGCAGGGCACTGGGGAACGTCTGGAATTAGGCAGGGCACTGGGGAACATCTGGAATTAGGCAGGGCACTGGGGAACATCTGGAATTAGGCAGGGCACTGGGGAACGTCTGGAATTTGGCAGGGCACTGGGAAACGTCTGGAATTTGGCAGGGCACTGGGGAACATCTGGAATTTGGCAGGGCACTGGGGAACGTCTGGAATTTGGCAGGGCACTGGGGAACGTCTGGAATTTGGCAGGGCACTGGGGAACGTCTGGAATTTGGCAGGGCACTGGGGAACGTCTGGAATTTGGCAGGGCACTGGGGAACGTCTGGAATTTGGCAGGGCACTGGGGAACGTCTGGAATTTGGCAGGGCACTGGGGAACGTCTGGAATTTGGCAGGGCACTGGGGAACGTCCTCCTCTTCATGATGGGATCAGTGTCCTGGGATCTTTAAAAGCTACAGAGATTTTACGAGCCCTGGACAATATCATGAAGGAGTGTTTTTTGTGGTTCTGTGGTCTAATACTCATACTTATTTAATCACAGTGATTATTGTCTTTGTTTCCTGCTCAACATCTGTAAGTATTTCATTATTGTAAGAATGCGTCCAAATCCTGAGCTGCTATTTTGACAAATATATTCTTCTCTTTATTCTCAAATGTGTAGCATCCTTTCATTGCTCGACACCATTCATTATGGAAATCTGTTTTTAGCCCTTAAACATTCTCCAGGAGAAAAGTGATACAACACTTTTGATTAAATTTTTTTAAAATTAGCGCTAAGACAGCCGCGCGGATAAAAACATCCTAATGAGTTTAGAATGATCATTCCTTCGGCTTTAAAGCGCACAGTAGGGGGGATATTGGAATGTTTAACTGCTAATCCTGTGACTACGCTGGGAACATGTGAAGTGATTTTAAATGTTCCTGTTCTGGGCCCGGGTAGGGAGAGAGACAGAACACACCGCACTGCATTTCACTCCCAGCGCCTGAACTGGGAGCCAATTAAACACGCTGCCCTTCTGGCAGTGTCAAAGCCAGGGGGGTGATTAGTTTAGAGAAGAGAGACAGACAACATATTTATATTCATATTACCTCCTCAATGACCCTCATTTCACACTTTTATTTGAGCAAAATGTCAACAAATACCCAAGGTGAAACACAGGCATGTGTGCGTGTGTGTGTGTGTGTGTGCATGTGCGTGTGCGTGTGCGTGCGTGCGTGTGTTGGGGAGGGGGGAGGGTAATATTATGTAAATATATGAGTAAAAGAAAACATGAGAATGTCTTCAAAAACAGAGGCATTGCATCATTATTCAGGGAATGGTAAGTCCAGGGCCGTCTGAGAGATACGCGAGGCCCAACGTGAAGTGGACAGCGTGCGGCCTTTATCACGATGCACTACCAGGGCCGTCTGAGAGATACGCGAGGCCCAACGTGAAGTGGACAGCGTGCGGCCTTTATCACGATGCACTACCAGGGCCGTCTGAGAGATACGCGAGGCCCAACGTGGAGTCGACAGCGTGCGGCCTTTATCACGATGCACTACCAGGGCCGTCTGAGAGATACGCGAGGCCCAACATGGAGTCGACAGCGTGCGGCCTTTATCACGATGCACTACCAGGGCCGTCTGAGAGATACGCGAGGCCCAACGTGAAGTGGACAGCGTGCGGCCTTTATCACGATGCACTACCAGGGCCGTCTGAGAGATACGCGAGGCCCAACGTGGAGTCGACAGCGTGCGGCCTTTATCACGATGCACTACATACACGTGCAACGCACATGCGTGTCTTTTTTTCTCAGGGCTGATACGTTGTAACAAATGCGCTGGTCATGTGCCCTCCGCTGTTGCTGCGACATCGCCTACTCTACGCTGCATGGCTTTTTATGGGATTTTCCTGGTAAAATAAAGGATAAATACTGTTGCTGCGACATCGCCTACTCTATGCTGCATGGCTTTTTATGGGATTTTCCTGGTAAAATAAAGGATAAATACAAAATAAAATAAATGGCTGATAGATGATTTATAATAATAGAACAGTGAGCAATAATAGAATACTATAGTCATAGTATTTAGATTAGCTTACAACCATGTTTTATTAGGATTTATAAAGCAGTCATACCCATTGAAGAGCACGTTTTTAGTGTCCGCAATTGCACCAGGAAAAAACAGCAGTTCCAAACGTGGCCAAGCGCCCAAAATTGACGAATCACTTATAGGAAAAACAGAACTATTCTATAATCTAATGTCATCCCATAGTCTAGCAGTAGCCTATGCTAGATTTTCTAGGCCTATATGATTGACCAATGTCAATGGTTAATGTGAATATTTCGAAATGTATTAAAGGTAGACCCTGGGATATTACATAGGGGTGATGCCGTAGACTATGACAAACTGAGAGGCAGCACTGCCAGGAAACCCTGTCCTGAACACGGTTGCATTTTCAGATATAGATTTGAATTGCTTGCAGCATCTTTCTTATGTTCTATTCTCATTGTGTGCGAGACAAATTCCTTCCGGGGCAATAAGTTTAATTAATTAGCTAGTTATTATCATTGTGCATTGAGTAGGCCTACATAAACGATAGCTTGTTAGCTAACTAGTTCAAAATATAAATGAATTATTTTCATAATATCTGGCTAGCTAGATGTAAAAGAATATTTTTGCTAAAATCATTATAACATAAAACTTTTACCTGAAAAGAAAATAGCTAGCTCTTCATTTGACAACATTGTGCTGATATCTCCCCTGATTAACGCCTGTATTATCTTCCACAAGATACTACAATATGCATAAAACTAGCTACAGTAGAACCTCTACTATAATCACCCTCTGGGAATTAGTGGACATCAGTAGAACATTCTGCATAGCCCCAAAAATAACATAAGAGCCATATTAGTACAGTATTTTTGTTGTCCAACCATCCATCCATCATCTAACCTAGAGTCAGCTGCCTAGCGTAACCCAGATGCAACCTTCTGAAGCTTTGCTGCCACCACCTCTGCACATGCTCAGATCGTCATGTTTTTGTTCCATTTTATTGCTTCACTTAGTCTCTGACCCCTGATAGAGACCATCCTATAAGCCAAGGCCAGAGAGCACTTGTAATGCCTGACCCCAAAACCCCACCCCCCACAATTACCTGAGTGAGCCTGAGAGCGCTCTGCCGCTCGGACCAGATGCAGCACAGGGTAAGAGAGTCAGAAATTATTTTTTAATTACCTCACTCTCCGACCGGCTGAAACAGCTCAAGCGACCTTACGTCCATTTTACTTGTACGGCAGGGCCGTGGCCCAAGCTATCTCTGTGACATCACTCTGCAGCGTAAATCTCGCTTAGCGATGGCGTGAACACCAGGTGTTCATAATGGAAATAACAAACAACAAGGGCACAATCCAACAGCGGATCAGTACCAAAGTGCACCATGAGTAATGGATCAAAGTGCACCATGAGTAATGGATCAAAGTGCACCATGAGTAATGGATCAAAGTGCACCATGAGTAATGGATCAAAGTGCACCATGAGTAATGGATCAAAGTGCACCATCAGTAATGGATCAAAGTGCACCATGAGTAATGGATCAAAGTGCACCATCAGTAATGGATCAAAGTGCACCATGAGTAATGGATAAAAGTGCACCATCAGTAATGGATCAAAGTGCACCACGAGTAATGGATCAAAGTGCACCATGAGTAATGGATCAAAGTGCACCATCAGTCATGGATCAAAGTGCACCATGAGTAATGGATCAAAGTGCACCATGAGTAATGGATCAAAGTGCACCATCAGTAATGGATCACTGAATCTCAGATATAAGCTATTGCTCAAACAGAATCTTGTGCCAACACTGCCTTAAATAGCCTTCCACTGTATACAAGTGCTGTTCCAAAATGGGTTCTGTCAAAATCAAAGCAAAGTCCCTGCAAAATTAATCCTTGTGGGTTCAAAATAATGTTTAAAGGACAACCAGGAAATAAATGCGCGCATTGGGAATGTCTACCTTAACATTCTGGAAATGGTTTCCTGAGTGAACTGTAAATGGGCAGGGCAGTATTGTGGCTCTGTGTTGTGGCCTCAGGCCCTGAGGTCTGTGTTCAGATGTCTGGGTCACTCGGACTCTGGCAGAGAGAGACAAGTGGGGACACGTCAGACAGACAAACAGTATCCAGTCTGCTGGTCTGTTGGTAGAGGCAGAGACTGCTATGGCTGCTTTAGCCATGTTTTACACATGTAAAAGCTTTATTTATCATTATTTAAATTGAATAAAGTCTTCCTTATGTTTACATGTTTGCCTAAAATACGAATAAATACAAAATAAAATGTAAAAATAAATGATTTGATGATTGGATAATCTCTTTTCTGTATAGGTTTGCTAAATGTTCAAGCAGATATTGTAAACATATAATTTAATCCCGATTGTTCTGATGTATATGTTCTCTAAAACAACAACCTCAGACTTCAAACAGACAAAGTTTAAATACAAAGACAGGAGACCCTCCAGCAGTAATGTAATTAATTTAATGAATTAGGATTATATATATCAGGCTAAAAGTGTAAATAAGAAATGGAAAAAAATGGATATGAGTATTGTTCTTCCTCTCCTCATCAGCCCAAGTGGTTTGTTCAGAGGAGTGGAGGGCTGGGAGAGGGGGGTTTGTTGCATATTGGGGGTTGGGAGCTGTCTCAGAGGGGTCAAAGGTCAGAGTCTAGGAGGCGGGGAGTTCACGTTCATTTCTCCTGCTCCTGTCTGCTGTGTTCGGTAGAGGTCAAAGGTCGGGCACTCTGAGGGTACAAAATCTCGGGGCGCTCAGCTGTCCACCTCAGAGAGATAATCCCGCCCGAAAAAAGCCTGTATAACTGCCCCTGACCTTTCAACCGCAGCAACACCAAACGGAGGCTTGCCAGCTGGGCGTAGGTCCTGCTCCCCTGAAAATAAAGCACAAATAACCTAAAAGCACTCGCAATGCACTGTTTTTGCACTTGGGTTCACGTGACTGGATTTAAATCAGGGGTTCGGAGGTTACAGGGGGCTCAGCACAATTACTGGAATTACCCTGCTTCCATACTAGCTTTCTAGTCTCTTACATGTGAAATTCCACTATATTACTAATTCATACAACATATTATGTAATTTTGTGGTAGGGCTGCGGGCATACACATACATAATATACTGTGTGTATATATATATATATATACACTGCTCAAAAAAATGAAGGGAACACTTAATCATCACAGTATAACACCAAGTCAATTAAACCAAACCGGTCATGCTGGATGATTTTGCAGGCAGCATAACATTCGCCACGGCGTCTCCAGACTCTTTCACGTCTGCCACATGTGCTCAGTGTGAACCTGCTCTCATCTGTGAAGAGAACGGGGCGCCAATGGCGAACCTGCCAATTCTGGTGTTCTCTGGCAAATGCCAATTGAGCTGCACGGTGCTGGGCTGTGAGCACAGGTCCCACTACAGAATGTCAGGCCCTCATGCCACCCTCATGGAGTCTGTTTCTGACAGTTTGGTCAGAAACATGCACACGAGTAGCCCGCTGGAGGTCATTTTGTAGGGCTCTGGCAGTGCTCCTCCTGTTCCTCCTTGCACAAAGGAGCAGATACCGGTCCTGCTGGGTTGTTGCCCTTCTACGGCCCTGTCCCGCTCTCCTCGTGTAATGGCCCATCTCCCGGTATCTCCTCCACGCTCTTGAGACTGTGCTGGGAGACACAGCAAACCTTCTTGCGACGGCACGTTTGGATGTGCCATCCTGGAGGAGCTGGACTACCTGTGCAACCTGAATGGGCTGCAGGTACCGCCTCATGCTACCAGTAGTGACAAGGGCACTAGCAAAATGCAAAACTAGAGAAAAATCAGTCAGGAAGGATAAAGAGAGAGAAATGGTCTGTGGCCACCACCTGCAAAACCATTTACTTTTTGGGGGTTGTCTTGCTGTTGCCTCTCCTGTCCATCTGTTGTCACTTTCATTTGCACCAAAGCAGGTGAAATTGATTCACAATCATTTACACTTCCTAACCGGACAGATCGATATCCCAGAGGTTTAATTGACTTGGTGTTATACTGTGTTGATTAAGTGTTCCCTTAATTTCTTTGAGCAGTGTATATATACACACACACACACACGCACACTTCTACAGTATATAAGTATGTGTATATATATATACACACAAATATACATACGCACACACGCACACATGCTGTGTAATTAGCCAGTTTTTTTGGTTGTAAGAAGGACGGTAGCACATTAAAGCAGCTCAACATCTGAGAGTTCATTAAAAACAACTTCTGAGGTAAATTTAGCAGAAAAGTTCTATTGCAGGGTGAACAACAACAGCAATTAAAAGCACGGCTGAGTAATTATCAGCGTCTCAATGAGCCCGTCTCTCCTGGGGAGGGAGGATATGCACAATTCATGAGAGCATGAGGAAACCTCCCCCCCCCCACACACACACACACACACACAGCCATAATGTGCAGTCCTGAGGACACTGTGGTGTATTCAAGGATACTAGAGTCGTGAGAAACATTATATAACTTCCCGCTTTACATCTGAGAAGACATAACTGGAGCTCGGCCAAGTGGAGCACGTTGAGTTTTCAGAAGCAAACCTTAGTGTGGAAGAATCTGTTTTAGTTCCCAAGCACACGCTCACAGAAAGGGTGTCATGGTTGATGGGCAAAGGCTTGGTATAATGGTGATGAGGAGGTCTAATACTGTTAGTTGTGAGAGAAAACTCCTGTTCATGTGTGTGTGTGTGTGTGTGTGTGTGTGTGTGT
Source organism: Ilyophis sp. 1 JC-2022 (assembly GCA_022702515.1). Taxonomy (NCBI): domain Eukaryota; kingdom Metazoa; phylum Chordata; class Actinopteri; order Anguilliformes; family Synaphobranchidae; genus Ilyophis; species Ilyophis sp. 1 JC-2022. Next base: position 3,236,575 of record CM040396.1, on the reverse strand, counting down.
GTGTGTGTGCGCAAGCCTTATTGGTGTATATGCGTGCGTGTGTGGGAGTGCATACGTGTACATGAGTGTGTGTGTGTGTGTGTGTGTGTGCATGCCTTATTGGTGTGTGTGTGGAAGTGTGTGAGTGTGTGTGTGAGTCACTCACACTCACACTCACACTCACACACACACTCACACACACACACACACACACACACACACACTCACACACACACACACACACACACAGACACACAGACACACAGGGAACAGACAGTATAGAATTATAGAAGGGAAAGAAAGGCAGCTTGATCTGGGGGGGGGGGGGGGCACAGCTGTGGCACAAATCCCCCCCCCCCCCCAGGACACAACATGAGGGGAGGGCACCAATCCCCCCCCCGCCCCCCCACCAGGGCAATAATTAGAGATGTGTCTGCACCGGGATTTGGGCTGGGCTCAAGTAGGTCGTTGGGCGGGCGGTTGTGTTGTTCTCGTGTTGACTGTGTGTCAGGCTCATGTCGGCGTGTTTTGTCAAACTGAATATTTCTGACGTACACTCAGCGACCCGTTTCTTCACGCAACGTGGTGGAATAGGGAAGATCGCTTGTTTGGAGCCTTTATTGGAAGGCCTGGCTCGGATGTACTGAGACGCAGTCTCTTTTTGTCAATAACCTTTTTGTCATCTTTCGTTGTGGGATGGTAGTTTGTTTTGGTTTAATTAAAAGAGCTGGAGTTAGATTACTCAGCTTAAACTGGACCTGGAGACCAAACGCATTTTTTCTGAGGTTGATTTATGCATTAATTTGCTTTATTGAGCATGGAACCTTTATGAATGCATCGATAGCTGTGCATAAATGGAAGTGAATGTATGAACAACATCTGCTTACCTCATTACAGACATGTAACCTCCATGATTTATACGTTATATTATGAAGATACACAGTGCCCTCCACTATTATTGGCACCCCTGGTAAACATGAGTAAAAAGGGTGATAACATTTTTTCCGTTTGGTGAATTAGCTTAATCTCACACTGAAACAATGAAAAAAATCCAACCTTGGGAAAATTTGTCAGGAGAAACCCTTAAAGTGATCCACCCATATCTACTGTATTTCTGGCAGCAGAGTGATGGTTTGAGGCTTGTTTGATACATCAGACCCTTGATGACTTCTAGCCATTTAGCCAACCATGTGTTCCATACTGTTCCAGTGTAATTTACTGCTAAATCTAGTCCCACCCCCCAATTCCCATAGAGATCCATTCAAATGCAGAGACGTTATAGTATCGCTTGTAAGAGTATCAGAAAATAAGAGATCAAGAATCTTTTGCTGTTGTTGGGTCACAGACATCAGGAAGTCATGGCATGCAAAGGATATGCGACCAAATAGTAAAAATGATTACTTTACTCTATATATAAATGCAGGGGTGCCAATAATGGTACACGTGGTTTTGCCAAAAATAATTATTTCTTGATGAGATTTTTTTTCTCTCAAAATAGTTCACTTTATATGTTGTATTTTTTCAGTGTGACATTAAGCTAATTCACCAAACGATACATTTTTTGTAACTCTTTTTACTCATCTTTACCAGGGGTGCCAATAATAGTGGAGGGCACTGTATGTGGTTGCCCATGCACTGCAATGGTATATCACCATACACAAAGAATAGCTTTCCTATATGAAATATAATCTTTCACACCTTTAAAATCACTTATCCTGTTAATTACAGAAAATATGCCTGAAGAGGAGAGAAAAAAAACTCTCCTGTACTTCCACACAAACTCAACAAACAAATAACATACTAGTTTCTAATCAAAAGCAGGAATAACTTGGTTAATATTGATCCTTTTCTAATTAACACTCACAGAAATAAAGCTATATTGGAGGAACATTTTTCTTCACTAAAGAACAAGTACCTTCTACAAGCAAAAAAGGTACAAATGAATTATGTATCGCTGTCTAGGGGTACAATTTACACCCAGTTACAAACATTTGTGCCATTATAAGTACTTTCCATACCTTATTTTCTCAGAGTGTACAGTTCATGTGTTGGTATCGTTGTAGTAATTTGTTGATGAATAATGGCACATTCGAATGTAAATTCATACATTTGGCCTCCGTAGACTTAACCTCTGTTCCAGTATTTTCATTTCGAATTATATGGTTGAGCTCCATTCTGAACTGTGCAGCTCGATCAGTGTTTAGAGTAGGGTTCTCACACGGTAAACATGGCCACATCACAAGCTCCATTCTGAACTGTGTAGCTCGATCAGTGTTTAGAGTAGGGTTCTCACACGGTAAACATGGTCACATCACAAGCTCCATTCTGAACTGTGTAGCTCGATCAGTGTTTAGAATAGGGTTCTCACACGGTAAACATGGCCACATCACAAGCTCCATTCTGAACTGTGTAGCTCGATCAGTGTTTAGAGTAGGGTTCTCACACGGTAAACATGGCCACATCACAAGCTCCATTCTGAACTGTGTAGCTCGATCAGTGTTTAGAGTAGGGTTCTCACACGGTAAACATGGCCACATCACAAGCTCCATTCTGAACTGTGCAGCTCGATCAGTGTTTAGAGTAGGGTTCTCACACGGTAAACATGGTCACATCACAAGCTCCATTCTGAACTGTGCAGCTCGATCAGTGTTTAGAGTAGGGTTCTCACACGGTAAACATGGTCACGTCACAAGCTCCATTCTGAACTGTGCAGCTCGATCAGTGTTTAGAGTAGGGTTCTCACACGGTAAACATGGTCACATCACAAGCTCCATTCTGAACTGTGCAGCTCGATCAGTGTTTAGAGTAGGGTTCTCACACGGTAAACATGGCCACATCACAAGCTTCATTCTGAACTGTGCAGCTCGATCAGTGTTTAGAGTAGGGTTCTCACACGGTAAACATGGCCACATCACAAGCTCCATTCTGAACTGTGTAGCTCGATCAGTGTTTAGAGTAGGGTTCTCACACGGTAAACATGGTCACATCACAAGCTCCATTCTGAACTGTGCAGCTCGATCAGTGTTTAGAGTAGGGTTCTCACACGGTAAACATGGTCACATCGCAAGCTCCATTCTGAACTGTGCAGCTCGATCAGTGTGTTGGGTTGGGTTCTCACACGGTAAACATGGCCACATCGCAAGCTCCATTCTGAACTGTGTAGCTCGATCAGTGTTTAGAGTAGGGTTCTCACACGGTAAACATGGCCACATCACAAGCTCCATTCTGAACTGTGCAGCTCGATCAGTGTTTAGAATAGGGTTCTCACACGGTAAACATGGTCACGTCAGAAGCTCCCAAGCGGGCAGTGTGTCTGTGCAGCTGGTTCTTTTAAAGGCTGATAAGCAAGTGAATCCACGACGGAGAGAGAGCTGGGACTAGTTCAGCAGGCAGAACGTTCCGCTTCATTTTCCAACTTCCAGGTTCACTCTGAAAGGCAAAACGTTCCGCTTCATTTTATAACTTCCAGGTTCACTCTGAAAGGCAAAACGTTCCGCTTCATTTTATAACTTCCAGGTTCACTCTGAAAGGCAGAACGTTCCGCTCTATTTTCCAACTTCCAGGTTCACTCTGAAAGGTTTGCTAAGAAGGCATTCCTCACGAGATGTTACATGGGTGTATCGTGGGGGCAGGAACGGTGGCGCTGCTTAGTCGATGCATGGCGGGGTTATGTTATTGCAGTGAGTTCCTGTACATAATTAGCCACGGTATAGAGGCCATTGCTAAATAATTAAATTCCATTCAATTCCGTCCGGTTTCCATTTTGAAAGTGTTCACATAAAGATTTTGGTGCCCCTGAATGCACCTCAGCTTCCAGAGCTTCCAAAGGTGACAGAGAGGGGATGACAGGGGAAGAAGTGCAGGATGAACAGCTTAACTCAGGCAGTGTGTGGGAACATGGAGATGAGCCCCTGACTGCCTGTTCCGCACCAGAGCCTCCAGCTTAACTCAGGCAGTGTGCGGGAACATGGAGCCCTGACTGCCTGTTCCGCACCAGAGCCTCCAGCTTAACTCAGGCAGTGTGCGGGAACATGGAGCCCTGACTGCCTGTTCCGCACCAGAGCCTCCAGCTTAACTCAGGCAGTGTGTGGGAACATGGAGCCCTGACTGCCTGTTCCGCACCAGAGCCTCCAGCTTAACTCAGGCAGTGTGTGGGAACATGGAGCCCTGACTGCCTGTTCCGCACCAGAGCCTCCAGCTTAACTCAGGCAGTGTGCGGGAACATGGAGCCCTGACTGCCTGTTCCGCACCAGAGCCTCCAGCTTAACTCAGGCAGTGTGTGGGAACATGGAGTATCATGGGAGGATGCCACGGAAACCTGAAGAAACCTACTGCCACACTACCCGCACTCTCAAAAAAAAGGTACAAAACGTACATAAAAAGGTACAAATGCTTGTTTCTGGGGTGGTACCATATAGGTACATGCAATACATAATTATTTTGTACCTTTGTTGCTTGAAAAGGTACTTATTAGTGCCCAAATAGAACATTAATGCACTTTCAGGGTATATTTTGTAAATTTGTTTCTTACAGAAGAAAGATGTACCTCCACTGCACCTTTATTTCTGAGAGCGCAAGCTGATGGGCGTTGTTGGTGTTTCTGAAATGTGCAGATGTGAGAGGAATTAGCTGGTTAACTGGATATATCTCAGCTTACAAGCTAGTACCACTCTTGCAATCATTAGGCTAAAAATTAGGCTAACAAGTCCCATTGCTTTTGCAAATTCCTGCACAGCCTAACAATAGTGATATTGGGTCAGGTAGGGTCAAATTACATAGAAAAACTAATTATAGCCTAAATCCCAATGAGAGAAAGTGGTAAAAAGCAACTAAGCTTTTTCTAAGTGTTATTCTACTTAGAAATGTGCTACTTTCCCCCTAATCAGCATGTGTAAGCTTGTTACTACTGCCAAATCCATCCTGTGCTGAGTGCTCATTCCCAAGACCTTAGCTAGCCAGCATTTCTGTCAGGTAGTCTAGGCTTTTGAAGTAGAGCTATTGTTTCATTGTTTAGTCAAAGGGAAACCGGAAACTTTTAATGCTATTTTATTGTCGACCAATATTCATAAGATCTGGCCTATTTTTGGTTTAAGTAGACTATCAAGTCATTAGAGAAAAAACATAAAGGCAAAGTCATGGTTTAACTCTTTTAAATCAAATGGCAGGCCTTCACCTCTTTTCTTTCTTCGATGTTAAGATAGACTTTTTTTCTAAACACAAAACTGTGTTGCCTAGTTCAGTTCAGGGCAAATAAAAAAACACTGTTTTATTGTGTTTTTGAAGTTTCTTTTAAACAAATAAGGCAACAAGAGAATATTGCCTATATCCATTTTCATGTTTTTTTATTTGTGGATTTTGGTCAGGTTCTGGTGATTGTTGTATCTGCATCGTATCACGCTGGGTAGGTGTGGATAATATCACACTGGGTAGGTGTGGATAATATCACGCTGGGTAGGTGTGGATAATATCACGCTGGGTAGGTGTGGATAATATCACGCTGGGTAGGTGTGGATAATATCACGCTGGGTAGGTGTGGATAATATTACGCTGGGTAGGTGTGGATAATATCACGCTGGGTAGGTGTGGATAATATCACGCTGGGTAGGTGTGGATAATATCACGCTGGGTAGGTGTGGATAATATCACGCTGGGTAGGTGTGGATAATATCACGCTGGGTAGGTGTGGATAATATCACGCTGGGTAGGTGTGGATAATATCACGCTGGGTAGGTGTGGATAATATCACGCTGGGTAGGTGTGGATAATATCACGCTGGGTAGGTGTGGATAATATCACGCTGGGTAGGTGTTGATAATATCACGCTGGGTAGGTGTGGATAATATCACGCTGGGTAGGTGTGGATAATATCACGCTGGGTAGGTGTGGATAATATCACGCTGGGTAGGTGTGGATAATATCACGCTGCATCACTATTATCGAATGCACTGCTTGTCAATTTACCATGTGTATATGCACACACAGTACAAACACACTGTATAATATGTACTACACACACACACACACACATATAGGGCAGTCTATAAGTATTTGGACAGTCACACAATGGTTCTTGTTTTGGCTCTGTACTTCAATGTAATGGGTTTCTTAATGGTTCGGAGATTCAAACACGAAGGTGGGGGGATCAGAACAAGTCAGCTCACAACCGTGAGGACCAATAATTGGGAGAGAAAATAATAAAAGAAGAAAGATAAAACAGGAACGTAATTCCTGAAGGCTAAACAGCCACAAACGAAAATCAACCCACAAAAACGGGCAAACTGGAAAAGAGTGAATGCCAACTAAATCTCCCGAACACAAATAATTAACAAGAACGGGAAACTTAGCACAGAAAAGAACACTCTCTGCTATCTTAGCTCAGAGCTGGAAGAGCGTAAAACCAAAACGGAAGTACAAAAAAAAAACTGTCTCGTAGAGAACAGCAATGTACAAAATAGATAGCGCAGAACGCTACCAGGAGAAAAACAATCCTATACCCGATTAAGTAGCTAATAGCAAGACCCCCCTGAACATAAACAAGTTTCATATCAGGAGGTCACGAGTAATCTGACTATACCTGGCTATACCTGGCTCGAATGCAATGTCGTAAGACAAACAAGCAGCGGAGAAGCGGAAGTGAATACCCGGCACGAGACTGCAAACCACAAAATGGAACAAGGGAAAAATCTGATTGATTCACAATCGTGAAAACCAGAATGAGAACCGCAAAAGAAAAGACAACAGCCACGAACCACTACACTTCAGAACATTGGATTTGAAATTAAACAATGAACATGAGGTTAATGTGCAGCTGTCAGCTCTAATTTGATATAAATTTATATCAGTTGAACCATGTAAGAATTTCAGCCCTTTTATACATATACCCTTATGGAAAAATTATATACTGCAGTATATTGTAAACATATCAAAATTATCTTCACAATAGACACTGCTCAAAAAAATTAAGGGAACACTTAATCATCACAGTATAACACCAAGTCAATTAAACCAAACCGGTCATGCTGGATGATGTTGCAGGCAGCATAACATTCGCCACGGCGTCTCCAGACTCTTTCACGTCTGTCACATGTGCTCAGTGTGAACCTGCGCTCATCTGTGAAGAGAACGGGGCGCCAATGGCGAACCTGCCAATTCTGGTGTTCTCTGGCAAATGCCAATCGAGCTGCACGGTGCTGGGCTGTGAGCACAGGTCCCAATACAGGACGTCGGGCCCTCATGCCACCCTCATGGAGTCTGTTTCTGACAGTTTGCTCAGAAACATGCACACAAGTAGCCCGCTGGAGGTCATTTTGTAGGGCTCTGGCAGTGCTCCTCCTGTTCCTCCTCGCACAAAGGAGCAGATACCGGTCCTGCTGGGTTGTTGCCCTTGTACGGCCCTGTCCAGCTCTCCTCGTGTAATGGCCCATCTCCCGGTATCTCCTCCACGCTCTTGAGACTGTGCTGGGAGACACAGCTAACCTTCTTGCGACGGCACGTGTGGATGTGCCATCCTGGAGGAGCTGGACTACCTGTGCAACCTGAATGGGCTGCAGGTACCGCTTCATGCTACCAGTAGTGACAAGGGCACTAGCAAAATGCAAAACTAGAGAAAAATCAGTCAGGCAGGATAAGGAGAGAGAAATGGGCTGTGGCCACCACCTGCAAAACAATTTACTTTTTGGGGGTTGTCTTACTGTTGCCTCTCCTGTCCATCTGTTGTCACTTTCATTTGCACCAAAGCAGGTGAAATTTATTCACAATCATTTACACTTCCTAACTGGACAGAGCCATATCCCAGAAGTTTAATTGACTTGGTGTTATACTGTGTTGATTAAGTGTTCCCTTAATTTTTTGAGCAGTGTATTTTAAATATACTGCAGTATATTACATTTCCATAAGGGTCTCCCCATGCTTCTGTCTGTGGCTTGGCGATATAGAGAGCATGAATACCACAGCGCCGCCATCGAGGACCAGCGTCAGTCTTTCACTCAGACCTGAGCGTTTTTCCACCACTTAGCCAAAAGATCATTTGTCATGATTGTCCATGTTTTGTAAGGCTTAATGCCAGAGCTGAGGTCATGCGAGGACATCCAGCTCCATTTTCCAAGCCTCCTCACATTTGACATTCAAATGCTAATAGTAACTTCACAATTTTTTATTCATGCAGCCCCAAGATTACTCCTTAATTGAAATTCTTCATTCGAAAACTTTAATCAAATTAATGGAAACGGCTGTCGGCAAGGAATATTTTACCTGCACCAGATCAGAAACCGCTTCACACCAGACGGATGCTGCACCTTGGGTCCTTGTTTATTTATTGATTCATTTATTTATGCATGCTTTCAGTACACACATTATATATAATGTGAGTGTGTGTGTGTGTGTGTGTGTGTGTGGTATATGCCAGAAGTAGGGCCACCCTTCATCCTTCAGAACAGCTTCACTCCTTCTTGGAATGCTGTCATACAGGTTCTGACCCATATAGACCACAGTTAGTGGCACAATTTTTGAGACCATACCCAGGTAAGATGGTGGCCAGTAACCATGGTTTTATATCTATGAGCCAATCATCAGCTTCTGAGACCCGATTATGACATCACAGTGGGTAAGAAAATACATTACACTTTGCCATAGGTTCCTATTATAGCTGTACCCAGGTAAGATGGCTGCCAAATTAGTAACATCTGCCGTTTCTCTCCGGTCCACCTTCCTTTTGTTTCTCGTGTTTTTCCATTCCTCTTGTTTCATGTCGTGTTTTTCAGTTCGCCCTGTTTGTCGGTTCCGTGTTTGTGCAGGCTGAGCGTGGTTCCCCATTTTTGTTCCTCCGGGGGAGGAGTGAGGCGACGAGTGGGAAGGCTGACGCAGTTCGGTGCTCCGTGTTGACAGTGTACAGAGACCGCAACACTGCGTGTATGGAGGAAAGTCGTGGAGGTGGAGTTTGTGTGTTGGACTGCTTGATAACACTGGACATCTCGGGACAGCGGGGCTATTTTTAATCATGATGTTTGGCTGTAGGCTATTCCACTTTAATTCACTTAATTATTTTGATTATTGCAATGATTCTATTGAAAGTCTTTGTTTGATATGTTTGTTTGTGTGTTGTGGGTCTGCCCCACTGTGTCTTTTTTGTTGTTGCTGGGGCTACAACTGAAGTTCCCTAATGGGAAAATAAAAGTTATTCTATTATAATGTTTAAATCTGGTAATTGTGAAAGCCATGAATGGCATTTGATTTGATGTTCACATAATCACTCTTGAAATTGTTTTGCAGTGTGTATTGGCAGATATCATGCAGCAACGAAATTTGCACCACAGGGTGTGCACCTTGTCTTGTAAAATCTCTTCATATTACTTGGCCGTTTAAACGACCGTGCAGAGCAATAATCGGAGCCAATGACTCCCATGAGAAGGCTTCAGTGTGGCGGACCCACCAGACCATTACAGATCCACCACTTTTAACACCTGGCAACACACATTGTGGATGGAAGGTTCCTTTGGCTTTCTGCAAATGTAAGCCTATCCAGGTAAAAAATTTAAATACGACTCATCAGACTATTACTCTCCCATTTCTCAGGGGTCCAGGTTTTGTGCTCCTTACAGCAAGATAAGCACCTTTTTTTGCATTAGCCCTGGGTTCCCAATGGCAGCCCTGGGTTAAATGCCAGCTTTGTGAAGCTTTGTGCAACGTACACTTTCTGCTGAGTTTGAGCCACAGTCAGAGGGGCTGATTCGGCTGTGTACGGTCATGATTGAGGCTGTAGTTTCTGGGACGTTTAGCAACTATCCTGTTAAGTGTCCGTCCGTCCCTGTTGGTAAACTTCGACTAGCCGATGCAGTTTGTTTGCGTTTAGTTGCATACGGTGTCATAGGTTTTCAACTCGAGTTTTGGTGTCAACAGATGCACCTGAACTTCAGGCACTGATTTACCCTCATGTTGGTTTGGAGATTCACATAGCAAGCGGACTGCCAGACCTCTTATATACGTAGCTGCTGACCACTCGCGTGGCACACAAAAAATGCCGCAAAAAAACATTATCTGAACAAGCTAAAATACCAAAAAGAATGTCATTATTCTGATGCTAATTAATGACGTTATTTGAATGCTAATCGCCCTTTGTAATAGCGATTTATTTATATCAATATTAAAGTCTTTTATCACATATCACATAGAGGTTATTAGTATTCACCTTGCCTTCTAAGGGGATGCCAGCCCCCAAACCATGCCAGGAAAATAGACCCCACACTATGGAAGCACTCCTACCATTCATTGCTGGAAGAAATCGCTCAGGCTTAAAGGCTTCTTCAGGTGCGCTCCATTCGTTTGTTGAGAACATGGTGACGGGTGATTCATCTGACCATATCGCACCTCTCCACTGCTCGCGAGCCCATTGTCTGTTCTCTTTACACTGCTGTTCTTGCAAACATACAGTGGCAGGTTAAATGAGTGGTTTATGCACTGCAGCCAGACTGTGCTATCCTGCTCGGTCACAACAGGTTGTTCTTGATGAAACCACCCTCGCCCAGCCTCTCCTAAATTGTAATTAGGAAGTAAACCGATTCACCCGTTTACCCGTTTAGCCGTTTAGCCTGGCACTTCAAACTAATGTACGCCCATTGTGATTAAGCATTTCCAACCACACTTGCCTTTTGTTGATCATTCCACGGTGACATTACCTGACATTTTCCCCCCGGAAAACATCCACAAGTTCACCTGACTTCATCATTGAAGCTTCTGCCAAAAGTGCCCCAACAAACGCTCCTCTTGCACAACGAGGGTCTTGTCTCCAAGCCATACTAATGCTAGTATAGCCATAATTATAGGCAAACAGGCCTGCCTGGAATGTTTGTATACAACCTTGAGCGTGCTGGGATGTCTATTGCTAAATTAACTCAGGAACCATGCCGGTGTGAAAACACCTGCTTTCAATAAACGATGTCCCTCATTTGCCAGTGTTTCCACGTTTCTGGCCACTACCTGCACATACTCTGATGGAAGATTGGACCATTAACTGTGGCTGTTTTTTTGCAATGATTGTAATTAAGACTTAAAACAAGGACTGCTTCTGAAATACATCATTACCCCTTTTTACCACCTCAGACTGAGGGAAGAACACAGTATACCACTTCTTAGAAAAGTACAAAATTGCACTATAATCTCTCGGTATGTGATACATATTACCAGGATCCGTACATACATAAGTACCATCTATGTTTATATATATATTTCGGCTGAGTTTTATATGTATATATACATAATATATATATAGTATAATATATTATATGTGTATATATCTACGATCCATATTTAATTAGCATTACCATTACAAACAGAAATAACGTCTGACACATAATAGTTGCAGAAAAACCAACACAAACTCGTCTGCATTTGTGTGTGCTGCTGCTTTCACCAGACTAGTTTTTAGCAGCAATCCGTTCCTCTGTCTCGCTCTCTCTCTGCTCTACCCCTCCCTCCCTCCCTCCCTTCCCCCCCTCCCTCTCTCCCTTTCCAAGTCTACTGTTCCGTTGCTGCGTTTTTGTGGCAGAACCCCCCCACCCCCACCCCCACCCCCACACACACAGCTGAAGCGACGGGGGGAAGGGGGAGGAGCCGGGCTGAGTCTGGCAGGGAAGGTTGAGCTGTCTACAGAGAAGGTTTATAGAGCAGCAGACAGAGAAGGAATCGGCAAGAGAGACTGCAGACAGCGAGAGAGAGAGAGAGAGAGAGAGAGGAGAGAGATAAAGACAGACAACGAGAGAGAGAGAGGGAGAGAGAGAGTGCCTGCGTGCCCGCAGACAACACACGGTACAGTGGGTCAGATCCACAGACGGACGGCGAGGGCCACAGACAACCTCTCCTCTCTCCTCTCTGGCAGCAGCCTCGGAGCCCATGCCACACAGCTGGAGAGGCAGCCGGCTTCCAGCGCTGCGCACGCTAGCAGGTCAAGGACAGCCCCAGCCCCGCTGAAGTGCCGGTAAGCCCCCCCCCCCTCTTGCCGTCTCCATCGCCGCTCACTTCCAGCACCTAACGTCCAAGTTCATCCGCGAGCAGGGCGCTCGTCGCGGGCGATTTCTTTTGGATCCGCGTTTGTCATGCTTTTCAGATTTTGTGTCCGCACACAGACATTCTTTTTTTAGAAATGCACTGCAGTCCCGCTAGGATGAAAAAGAACAGCAGCTGTTCCTGCAGGCAAAATTGCTGCTTTTGGCTGAAATGCAATGTAATTATATGTTAACTCGTATGCTAAAAAAGTCATTATACTCAAGGTTGTTTTTTGTTTTTCTTTTCTTATGTGAGGACTTTGATGAAAAGAGCTAGAGAAACAGACACAGACCAAACGAGGAGAGCGCGTCTGGTTATGGATGAATCCAGCAGAGGTTTGAACTGAACAGAGTTCATTCTCGCGTCATGGTTCAGCAGAGACGTCACACAAACTCAACGGTCATGGACAACCATTCAACCCAAGAGGCTTTCGCCGGACTGGGAGCAGAGGAAGAGGACGACGTTTTTGGGCACTTTCCCCTCAACAAAGACCCCAACTGGTGCAGGACGCCCACGGGACACATCAAAAGGCCGATGAACGCGTTCATGGTGTGGTCTCAGATCGAGAGGCGGAAGATCATGGAGCAGTGGCCGGACATGCACAACGCCGAGATCTCCAAGCGCCTGGGGAAACGTTGGAAGATGCTCCCGGATTACGAGAAGATCCCCTTCATCAAAGAGGCAGAAAGACTGCGTCTCAAGCACATGGCCGACTATCCCGACTACAAGTACAGGCCTCGGAAGAAGAGCAAGTCTTCGGTGCCCGCCAAGGTAGGGGAGAAGGTGTCATTGAAGCCGGGCAAGGCCGCCTCGGGCCGCGCGGCCTCCTCCTCCAGCAGCAAGGCGCTCAAAGCCAGACCATCCGCTTCCAAACACAAAGTGAACCTTAACGGCGTTAAGTACAAGAGGTACAATGAGAACGTGGGCGAGGACGACGCCGTGGATGTAAAGCTAGCTCGGGTGGCGCCCGACGAGCGGAGGTTTCTTGTGGCGCGTGACCTCCGAGCCCCGCCGCCCCCCAAGGGCCCGCTGGGGCCACCGCCGCCCGTCGCCCAACTCCGGCTGAAAGTGCCCGTCCCCCAGCTGGCCTGCGTCGCGGCCCGCCCGCCTGACACCGCCGAGCCCGGGGGCGCGTGCCTGACCCCCGCCGAGCCCGAGATGGGCAATGCCACGCCGCCTCGCACTGGCAGGCCATCCACGCCCACCTCAACCAGCTCCTCCTCCGTGGTGTCGACCGCCTCTTCTGACGAGGAACTGGATGAGGAGATCTTGCACATCATATCCAACGCCAGCTTCGAGAGCGTGCCCATGGACTGCTCCGGGCTGGATAAGGACTTGGAAGCATTTCACACAAACTCAGGATCACACTTTGATTTCCCCGACTACTGCACGCCGGAAGTCAACGAGATGATATCGGGGGACCTGCTCGTGCCAAGCATCTCTGACCTGGTGTTCACCTACTGAAGTCCCCTTCTGAACCGTAACGTTGTCTCGTCAACAGACCTACCTATAAATGCTTCCTGTGTAACCGCAAATTTATTTATAGAATTTTGTATTAGTTTTTTTTAGCAGAATGACATCTCCACAGCATAGTTTCAGCTAGCACGGGTTTTAGCAGAATTGCATCCCCACGGCGTAGTTTCAGCTAGCACAGGGTTTTAGCAGAATTACATCCCCACAGCGTAGTTTCAGCTAGCACAGGGTTTTAGCAGAATTACATCCCGACAGCGTAGTTTCAGCTAGCACAGGGGTCTACAAAGTCCTCCACAAGAGAAAATGTGAACAACGCAAGTGGACGAGAGAGTATTATGCAGCATCCTGTTAGCAAAAATAGGATTGTGTGTCCTTTAGTGTGGAAAGCAATCTGTGGTGTAGTTAAGCCACACTGCATTCTGTGTTGTAAAAAAAACAAATGTGCATTTTTACATGAGCTGCAAAACGGGGGATAATGCACTCATCTAATTGGAGATTACGGAGATGCACTGTTAGTATCACTATAACCGTCTCAGTTTATTATAATCATCAATTACAGCGGAGGCAGCGATGCGATCAGTATTTTAGCTGGCAGAAGAAGCTTTGATTGGTCTGAGAAAGGCGGAGGAATGAGTCATTTAAAGGGTAAAAGGGAGGAAGCGGCGATGAGAGAGGAACACGGTGTGCTTGCAGCCCATCCCCGTTCTGCAGCATCTCGGCCCGCAGCCGGCCGGCCGGCCTCGCAGGAAATATCCCGCTGGCTGCGGAAAAAAAAAGAGAAACGGGCAGGTGGACCGGGCTGTAATTTACTCACGCCCTCCGTAACGGGGTAATGTCATTTACACGGCGTCTCCTCCGTAATAGCACTTTCATCATCCTGCTAATCCCCAAGACATTAAGATTCATGCTTCATTATGCGCGTCCCGACGCAGACCGTGCGTGTGCCTGATTTCAGTCAGTTCAGGCTCCGGTGACTAGGGAGGGAGGGGGGAGGTGAGGAGAGCTGTGCATCTGTGCGTGCCGGCTCTGGCCTTTGTGCGGGGGCGGGGCTGCGGTGCTTAGGGGGCGTCTGTTTCTGGGGGGGGGGGGGTTGCTTACCGGCCGGCTCAGTAAAATGCATGTCATGTCTGCAGTCTGGCTCCAGCTGCCTGATCAGGGCCATCTATGAATGGAGGGAAATCTGTGGCTGCCAGCTGTCCCCATTGACTCTCTCAGGGATCATTCGTCTAGGTCCTAGTGCCTCCCATAGGTAATTTGTCAGCGCTCTCTCTCTCTCTCTCTTTCTCTCTCTCTCTCTTTCTCTCAGTGAAGGAGCAGGCAGACAAAGCCTGCCGGCTCCTCACCGTCCGTTCGCCAGACTGAGCGAGCCCTCTTCCTGCTCGCCGTTAAAGCCCAAATTCTCCAGACTGAGCGAGCCCTCTTCCTGCTCGCCGTTAAAGCCCAAATTCTCCGTTATTTATTCTCCCCAGCAGCCGTCAGCAAGCGAGGGAAAAAAAAAAAAACTACGTTTAATAACTCGTACGACTCTGCTAATCCCACTCAGCTTCAGTCACCCGCTACAATGCGACTCCGCACTGCGCTTCCGTGCTTCCTTTTCGGGAGCGAGAACAGACGCAGGAGGAGGGAATTTACCGTGCATTCGAAGCCTCAAAGATTCCCGTTGCATTAACGACCGTTACCGGCCACTGGAACATCACATTCACCTCACAAGAACAGGCAGACACGCCTTAAACGCAAACCCACAACAGACTCTTTATCTAACGACCAAAACCATCTTTATTTAACTTTCCCTGCCGTGGTTATTGCCAGATTTATGATGATGAATATTGTCTGTGGAGCATGGACTATGTATTGATATTTTTCTACCTTGTTCACAACCTATTCTTGACGTCGTCATCATGTCACACCAGCTCATTCAGGTAACTTCCGCTTGAGGAATCAGGAAAAAAGGGCAAATATGGGCAGAAGGTCATATTTACACCCAGATCTGAAAACACAAAACCGAGGCCTTTCTTCACTTCTTAAAACAAAACAGAAACTCAACTCACATGTTTTCTTGGAATGGCTTAATGCCGACTATGTAACAAAACAAAAAAACACAAAAAAACACAAAAAAAGCAATATGCCTTTTTACGTAGAGACTGTGCTTTAAACGATTGAATGAACAGTATTTTGAAGAAAAAAAAAAGACTAATTATTATTTTTAAGAAACCGTCAGCTTTAGGTCCAATCATAAAACGTCTGTGGAACTTAAAGCAACGTCTACTTCCTGTTTATGCCGTGACACAGAGGACACGTCCTGATGAGCATCGCACTTCAAACAGCGTCCGTCAGACGACAAAGATTTTACTCTTCTCTTCTTAAAGGTCTTCATAAAGAAATGTCCGTTGGCTACGCTCACAACTGAGGCATGTCTCTTTCCAAAAACATTTTGCTGTGAAATAACAGATTTCACCATCCATGGTGCTGTCAAGGATAAAGTAATATCACGAAAAAAGTAAAAACCGATGTCGCGCAATAATTCAAGGTGTGCCACCACGAATTAATACACAGGATGCATCTGGATTTTGTGTTAATTGAATGACGGTTAGCCGTCGATTCGACCAATACTCAGCGGTATGCAGAACCAAACACCAGCAGTCTACATCCCTAACTGGACTCAGGATTTAACCAATCAGCTCACTGTGCCACCCACAGTTTCCATTAGATCTAGTTGTTTGTAAAGATGTGTTGTGTATGGCTATATATTAGATGTATATATATAAAAAAGACTCATGTAGCAACAGAAGTAATGCTAGGTTACACTTTTTAAAAGATCAAATATTTGAAACAACAGTATTTTATAGTCTTTTCTTTGGTGCATTTTCAATTGTAAATAAAAATTATTTATTTAATTATATAAAATGTCAACAAAAAAAAGTTTTATGACATCTTGGCAGGTGTACAAACATTACCAGCATTTTAAAGTATTTATTTTATAAGTGTCTTTTTTTAGTTTTGCTCTGGAAGTATTTTTTGTAGTCTTGTTTGTTTGATATACTTACAGGGAGCAGCCAGTGAATAGAGCAGACACTCAGAGATGGGTTTGATATACTTACAGGGAGCAGCCAGTGAATAGTGCAGACACTCAGAGATGGGTTTGATATACTTACAGGGAGCAGCCAGTGAATAGTGCAGCCACTCACAGATGGGTTTGATATACTTACAGGGAGCAGCCGGTGAATAGTGCAGACACTCACAGATGGGTTTGATATACTTACAGGGAGCAGCCAGTGAATAGTGCAGACACTCACAGATGGGTTTGATATACTTACAGGGAGCAGCCAGTGAATAGTGCAGACACTCAGAGATGGGTTTGATATACTTACAGGGAGCAGCCAGTGAATAGTGCAGACACTCACAGATGGGTTTGATATACTTACAGGGAGCAGCCGGTGAATAGAGCAGACACTCAGAGATGGGTTTGATATACTTACAGGGAGCAGCCGGTGAATAGTGCAGACACTCAGAGATGGGTTTGATATACTTACAGGGAGCAGCCAGTGAATAGTGCAGACACTCAGAGATGGGTTTGATATACTTACAGGGAGCAGCCAGTGAATAGTGCAGACACTCAGAGATGGGTTTGATATACTTACAGGGAGCAGCCGGTGAATAGTGCAGACACTCACAGATGGGTTTGATATACTTACAGGGAGCAGCCAGTGAATAGTGCAGACACTCAGAGATGGGTTTGATATACTTACAGGGAGCAGCCGGTGAATAGTGCAGACACTCACAGATGGGTTTGATATACTTACAGGGAGCAGCCGGTGAATAGTGCAGACACTCAGAGATGGGTTTGATATACTTACAGGGAGCAGCCAGTGAATAGTGCAGACACTCAGAGATGGGTTTGATATACTTACAGGGAGCAGCCAGTGAATAGTGCAGACACTCACAGATGGGTTTGATATACTTACAGGGAGCAGCCGGTGAATAGTGCAGACACTCACAGATGGGTTTGATATACTTACAGGGAGCAGCCGGTGAATAGTGCAGACACTCAGAGATGGGTTTGATATACTTACAGGGAGCAGCCAGTGAATAGTGCAGACACTCAGAGATGGGTTTGATATACTTACAGGGAGCAGCCGGTGAATAGTGCAGACACTCACAGATGGGTTTGATATACTTACAGGGAGCAGCCGGTGAATAGTGCAGACACTTTCTCCAAACTCCATGTTCATGATTAGGGAAGGGCTTCCATGAAAAGAACCACAAGGACAATGCAGGTTTCGCCGAATTTTACCCGGTCCATCTCAAGTGGTGCATGAGAGCCACTCAGCCATACTCAGCACGTCTGCCTGTAACCACAGCCACTTCTCTGGGCCACTGGAAGGGGTCTATCTATAGTCACAGCCTCCACATTTAGCCAAAATGGAGTCTATCATTAGTCACAGCCTCCACATTGAGCCAAAATGGAGTCTGTCTAACGGTACGGCCTACATATTGGACCTAAATGGGGCCTGTCTATAGCCGCAGCCTCCACATTGGGCCAAAACTGGGCACGTCATGGGCCCCCTTCAAAACCTCAGGGTGCTATCACTACCTGGTCTATTTCACCAACTGAACACAACAAACAAGATGTGAGAGAAATACACAGCAACGCGTACAAAGAAGTAGCCAAAATCCGACCACGATGCCTCACACACACACACACACCATTTACAGGTTATTACACTGGACACAGAGTCCATCACAGAGAATGTGTTTTTTTGTTGTTGTTGCTGTTATTGTTGTCTTTACAATGAGAGAACTGTGTGCTTTTCTATGTTTTTGATGCTCATTTCTCTTATATACTGTATGTACAATGCTCACAAGCAAGTGTTCTGGTCTAGGACTGCACTTTAAGGAACGACATTGGCAAACATTGACCCAGGAGCTAAATGGAGGCCCACCTGCTTTCACCTACTCTTTGGTAAAAACATTTTGGTTTGTCTTGCAACAGCGAGAAGCCTTAGAACAGAGGCAAAATCCACTGCTCTGAATTTGCGCGTTTTTGTCAATACAGATCAAAAATTAGGGGGGAAACATTGTACAGACTCCAAAAAAGCTGTTTATATTCGTACACTTCTTTGTATGTCAGAAATATTCTGGACAACTGGACATTCACGGCATGTGCTGATGAATGTCCGGTTGGAAAAACTTGGCTCAATACACCGTACAGGAGAACCATGTCCAAGTTCCTACTGTATACGTCCTACCACTGTAACACATGGCTGTCTACATTTCAACCACAGGAAATGCGTCTGAGAAATTAGTATTCTCAAATAATATATACTGATTCTTTTGATTCTGAAGACATAATTATAACTTGGTATATTGTCATAGATGGACATTAAATTGATAAATTCCTTTGATCAATCTGATAGTTCAGTGTAGATATGCATGTTTGTTAAATATATGATTCTCTGGCAAGAGGAGTGCCTGCTTGTCACCTGATTACTGCATATTATCTTATTTGGAGTTTGACTTATTCAGACAGGTGCAGATTACAGGTCTTTTACTGTCTCATACAGGGGAAGGGAAGAAAATACAAAACTACGTTTTTATCTTTAAATCTTTTTAGCAGCAATGATTAGTTTCATTTGTGTTTTCAAAATTTCAAGAAAGCAAAAACAGTTTTACACAGCCATATCACATCTGCTTAGATGTTGCTGTTAAAAGGATATTATTATTATTAGTAGTAGTATTATTATGATTGTTATGATTGGAATGCCACTTCTGTGTAGACTGTAAACATTCTGCAGTTTCTGTACATTGTACATGATGTATTTTTATATCAGTCCTTACTGTACAATTAGACAAACTCATCATTCTTTGTGCAAAACCAGTGAAATGTGATCATCTTATTTTGATTAAATCTGCACAGACTATGATTATCGTTATTTCACTATTATCATGTATGTTTTTGTAGCACAGTATGTTCTGCTGTTGGGACGGCAGGCGTGTAGATAGACATGAAAGCACTTTGTTGTAAATATTGTACGTAGAGCCGAGAGATGACATGTTCTCATTTTGGGTATAGATATCGGTGTAGTGACACTTCATCATGGAATAAACTGTTACAGTCAACAGTCTTATCTCGGTTTCTTTCGCGGCTCGAACGCGGCTCCCGCTAAAACGTTGCGAGGAGTTTCGCAGAGGATACAGGTGCTCTTGTGGTCAGACTGGATGTGAAAGTGTGCTGAGAACATGCCATTTAAAGAACATACCCCACACACACACACACACACACACACACACACACACACACACACCCCTGCACCCCCAAAAACACACTTGGAAACATAGCTGAAGACAACTTTACTGAGTGGAAAAAAAAATAAAAAATGAAATGATAATCACTTTGCGTCTTTAAGCCACTGTTCTTTCACATACAGAGTAAATTTAATTTTATAATATAGGCCTTATTTAAAATAAATATATTGCAATACATTGCAAATGTGCAGTATATATTTCCATGCAGTGTATTTTTTAAAAATGTACTGCAATATCTGAAGGCAGCACTTGTTTGTATATCTGTCCATATATTCTGAGGCGTTGCAATGTATTCACGACAAATTTAGTTTCAATATAATTTTGTGTATTCCATTGTTACAAGAGCTGGCTTTCAGGTCGACTTCATAAAATAAAGGGTGAAGCAAACGTCACAGCAGAAATGAGACTAGCCTCCTCTCTGCTGCGATTGACTGACATCACGAGAGGTTTTTATGTAACATTCACTGGCCGCGAGAGGCCTTTTCTCAACGCGACTCGTTTTCACGCGGGACAATGGAACGGCGCAGTGACTCACCCCGTCAGTCTGCCGTAATCAAGACTTTGACTCGACTTTTCTTATTCTTGAGAGGAGAGCCGCTGCATTCATTGGTCCCTGGAGGCACATCATTCCCTGTGAATGTGAAAAAAAACAAATTACACCACAGATTATTAACATGAGTCGTTAAACTCTGCAGTCGTGGCTGCCAAAGACCCGCCAAGCCGCTAACTGATAGCCTCAGAAGGAACAGAGTGTTTTCCGAGGTTCAAATCAAGGGTCTAGGGCCATCGCTCAACTGCCCGCCCCTGACTCTCTAACTGCAGCACTTTCCAGCTTCCACTGTTTACATAGACATGGAACAGGAGAGAAGAAGCCCCTCTGGGGTATGTCCATAAAACTCTTGCGGTATCTAGCTGCTAGAGTTGTTATTGTGCATATTTTCCCCTTTCAGAATACCAATAATTCAGCATGACCCTTAGGGCAGAATGGCACTATGGAAATGACCTGTGCCCATCGATGCCATCCTATGACACCGAGTACCCACAGTAAGTCCTGTGCCCATCTATGCCATCCTATGACACTGAGTACATACAGTAAGTCCTGTGTCCATGAATGCCATCCTATGACACCGAGTACATACAGTAAGTCCTGTGTCCATCGATGCCATCCTATGACACTGAGTACATACAGTAAGTCCTGTGTCCATCGATGCCATCCTATGACACTGAGTACATACAGTAAGTCCTGTGTCCATCGATGCCATCCTATGACACTGAGTACATACAGTAAGTCCTGTGCCCATCTATACCACCCTATGACACTGAGTACATACAGTAAGTCCTGTGCCCATCGATGCCATCCTATGACACTGAGTACATACAGTAAGTCCTGTGTCCATCGATGCCATCCTATGACACTGAGTACATACAGTAAGTCCTGTGCCCATCGATGCCATCCTATGACACTGAGTACATACAGTAAGTCCTGTGCCCATCGATGCCATCCTATGACACTGAGTACATACAGTAAGTCCTGTGCCCATCGATGCCATCCTATGACACTGAGTACATACAGTAAGTCCTGTGCCCATCGATGCCATCTTATGACACTGAGTACATACAGTAAGTCCTGTGCCCATCTATGCCATCCTATGATACTGAGTACATACAGTAAGTCCTGTGCCCATCGATGCCATCCTATGACACTGAGTACATACAGTAAGTCCTGTGCCCATCGATGTCATCCTATGACACTGAGTACATACAGTAAGTCCTGTGCCCATCTATGCCATCCTATGATACTGAGTACATACAGTAAGTCCTGTGTCCATCGATGCCATCCTATGACACTGAGTACATACAGTAAGTCCTGTGCCCATCTATACCACCCTATGACACTGAGTACATACAGTAAGTCCTGTGCCCATCGATGTCATCCTATGACACTGAGTACATACAGTAAGTCCTGTGCCCATCGATGCCATCCTATGACACTGAGTACATACAGTAAGTCCTGTGTCCATCGATGCCATCCTATGACACTGAGTACATACAGTAAGTCCTGTGCCCATCTATGCCATCCTATGACACTGAGTACATACAGTAAGTCCTGTGCCCATCGATGCCATCCTATGACACTGAGTACATACAGTAAGTCCTGTGTCCATCGATGCCATCCTATGACACTGAGTACATACAGTAAGTCCTGTGCCCATCGATGCCATCCTATGACACTGAGTACATACAGTAAGTCCTGTGCCCATCGATGCCATCCTATGACACTGAGTACATACAGTAAGTCCTGTGCCCATCTATGCCATCCTATGACACTGAGTCATCATCACCATTTACCCAGAGTGCACAGCATCATCATCACCGTTTACTTATTTTACAAGTTTCCATGCAGCCTAACTTCAAATGATCAACTCGAACAAGCGTTAGCACACAAGTCATGCTCATTGGTGGCAGGTAATCGATTGTTCTCCACTCTATATCAGCCAAGAGACTTTAACTGTAATACTGCAGTGATGTAACTTTCTCTGTCACTTTTGTGACACTGAAATCACAAATATTGGTCGGCCTTGTCATTTTTGATGCCAGAAAAGTTTTACGCATTGCTAAGCAACAGCACCTATGTTGCCGTCAGGCTTAGCACGATGATAAACTTAAACATGCAGCCTTATGTCACTTTTATAGTGCACGCTACAGGACTTAAAATACTCCATACACCTGCGACTCTATGGCTGTGTCCGAATCAGCACCCTTCCATACTAATGAGTATGCTTGTTGAGTAGATAGGACGAGAAATTCGTCAAGCAAGCAAAATTTTCCCTAAATGTAGTATACTTAGAACCCCCAGATGATATACTTACTTCCGGGGTTCCGCTGAGTATATTTGCAAAAAGCATACTTTTGAGAGAAGTGCGCAAACATTTTGGTCGCACAAATATCTTTCCTTCAATGTTATCCTTTAATAACAACAAAAAAAACGTGTGACATGGCCGGGCAAGGGTAAGACGTCTTACGACACTTCCACAGTATGGTTGGAAAATAGTATGGAGGATATTTATTAGCATACTGCATGTCACACACAGTAAACAGTATATAACTGCTAGTACACAGGAGACAGGACGCAGTAGATAGGGCTCTGATTCAGACACAGCGGGTGCGTCCCAATATTCTTCACTCCCCATTTCCTTTCCTCCACTCCCCCACTACTACTTCTCTCCTACCAGGAAGTATACAAAACCGCCTGAACATTTTCAGTACAGGTATTTGCATGTACAGTATATAATGTACCTGACATTGCGGTTTGCGTCGAGACATTAATTAATATATAACCATTAATAGAATAGAATAACTTTTATTTTCCTGTTAGGGAAATTCAGTTGTAGCCACCAGCAACAAAAAAAGATATAGACAGTGGGGCAGACCCACAACACACAAACAAACACATTCAATAGAATCATTGCATTAATAAAACTAATAAAGTGAATTAAAGTGGAATACAGCCATGATTAAAAATAGCCCCCGCTGTCCCGAGATGTCCAGTGTCATTAAGCAGTCCAACACACAAACTCCGCCTCCACAACTTTCCTCCCTACACGCAGTGTTGCGGTCTCTGTACACTGTCGAAACAGAGCACCGAACTGCGTCAACCTTTCCTTTCCTCCCTCTACCCCTCTCCCTATATCTCTCTCCCCTCACTCTCTCTCCCATCTCTGTCTATCACTCTCTCTCCACATCTCTCCCTCCCTTTCTCTCTCCCCCTCTCTTCATCTCTCTCCATCCCTCTCTCTCCCCCCTCTCTCTCTTCTACCCTCTCTCTCTCCTTTTTTTAAAGATTGCAGTTGAAGAGGGGATTAGACTGCAGTAAAGTGCTGTGTCAGTTTGGCCCCACTCATAAGAGAATCAATTAAAGCAGACTAATTGCTTGCAATTATACTGCAATGAGCAGCTGATCTGATTACGGCAGGGAGGCCGGTCAATCCAGTCCTTCTCCCGCTCGCTCGGATTACACCGCTTTCAGCTCGCATCTCTGCGGGTCTTCTCAACAAACCTCCCCCCCTCCTCAAACTGACGCTACCGAGGAACCTTATGGCCATTCTTTAATGAGTCAGCGTTTAGACCGCAAAACTGAGGGAAGCGGGAAAACGCTCTGCGCGGAACAGCAGCCGCTCGGTCTCCCGGCCCGGCGGATTTCGCTGGGCGTTTCCGATCTTTTTTCCGTCCTTTTGTCATTCTTTCGCGGGTCATCCCACGCGTAGACTCAGTCTTCCCACATTCCCAGAACTAATAGAGCAGGTAATAAGAGCGCGGCGTACGTCTCGTAAAGGTCACCTGGAGACCTGCTCACGTCAGCACATTGTCATCCAAAGCGTGAAAAGGTGCGAGAGAAAAAAAGAGCTTGACGTAGTGTGTGTGAGGTGCCTCTTGAAGATTTGGAGATGGACATGACTGGATTGGCTGTCCCTGCTGGGGGTGGGGGGCAAGGTGGGCACTGGGGAGCAGACGTCACTCGCTGCCAGAAGGTGACAATAATGAGATTTTAAGATGACTACAGAGGGCTGTCTGCAGAATGACCTCACTCTGCTACAAAAACACACACAATGCCAACCTCAACCGCCTCTTTCTGCTACAACCACACAATGCTAACGTCAACCTCCCCTCTCTGCTACAAACACACAATGCCAACCTCAACCTCCTCTCTCTGCTACAAACACACAATGCTAACGTCAACCTCCCCTCTCTGCTACAAACACACAATGCCAACCTCAACTGCCTCTCTCTGCTACAACCACACAATGCCAACCTCAACCACCTCTCTCTGCTACAACCACACAATGCCAACCTCAACCTCCTCTCTCTGCTACAACCACACAATGCCAACCTCAACCTCCTCTCTCTGATACAAACACACAATGCCAACCTCAACCACCTCTCTCGGCTACAACCACACAATGCCAACCTCAACCGCCTCTCTCTGCTACAACCACACAATGCCAACCTCAACCTCGTCACTGCTACAAACACACTATGCTAACCTCAACCACCTCTCTCTGCTACAACCACACAATTCCAACCTCAACCTCCTCTCTCTGCTACAAACACACAATGCTAACGTCAACCTCCCCTCTCTGTTACAAACACACAATGCCAACCTCAACCTCCTCGCTCTGCTACAACCACACAATGCCAACCTCAACCTCCTCTCTCTGCTACAACCACACAATGCTAACGTCAACCTCCCCTCTCTGCTACAAACACACAATGCTAACTTCACCCTCCTCCAAACTCCTGCATACAGTGGCTTTCAGGGCCTCCTGCTCGATGCCTCTCTTCTCGGGACCCGGGAGGGTTGTCCTTACCCGTCCCACAACTTTCATTTTTCGATTTACAGATGAAGTCACACCAGTTCCTTTCCCCCTGATCATGCTTCCATTTTCCGTGGCTGAGGGATTGACTGCCCCAGTCCACATCCCGGTGAACGCCGGTGTCCCGAATTTCCACATCCGGCTTCCTATACCATTCCTGCAGTGATTTGCTCCCGTTTCCACGGCGATCTCCTGCACCCATTTTCATTTCCTGTGAAAAAGCAATTTCAGCACTGATGCTTTCATATTACCGGACCCTGCTTGCGCCTTGCCCTTTCTGCGCATGCCATGAATGTCGCCTTTACATCCGTCCTGTAAATTATAATAAATAAAAGCATCATATTTATTCATAAAGGACCGAAAGAGTCCAAATGAATGGTAATAAATCCAGAGGCGCGCAGTTTTACACACAATTCTGCCTCTACCTGTACTATAGGGCCCATTCACCTACAGACAGGCCGGTACTGAGTGTGTACTATAGGGCCCATTCACCTACAGACAGGCCGGTACAGAGTGTGTACTATAGGGCCCATTCACCTACAGACAGGCCGGTACAGAGTGTGTACTATAGGGCCCATTCACCTACAGACAGGCCGGTACAGTGAGTGTACTATAGGGCCCATTCACCTACAGACAGGCCGGTACAGAGTGTGTACTATAGGGCCCATTCACCTACAGACAGGCCGGTACAGAGTGTGTACTATAGGGCCCATTCACCTACAGACAGGCCGGTACAGAGTGTATACTATAGGGCCCATTCACCTACAGACAGGCCGGTACTGAGTGTACTATAGGGCCCATTCACCTACAGACAGGCCGGTACAGAGTGTGTACTATAGGGCCCATTCACCTACAGACAGGCCGGTACAGAGTGTATACTATAGGGCCCATTCACCTACAGACAGGCCGGTACTGAGTGTACTATAGGGCCCATTCACCTACAGACAGGCCGGTACAGAGTGTGTACTATAGGGCCCATTCACCTACAGACAGGCCGGTACAGAGTGTGTACTATAGGGCCCATTCACCTACAGACAGGCCGGTACAGAGTGTGTACTATAGGGCCCATTCACCTACAGACAGGCCGGTACAGAGTGTGTACTATAGGGCCCATTCACCTACAGACAGGCCGGTACAGAGTGTGTACTATAGGGCCCATTCACCTACAGACAGGCCGGTACAGAGTGTGTACTATAGGGCCCATTCACCTACAGACAGGCCGGTACAGAGTGTGTACTATAGGGCCCATTCACCTACAGACAGGCCGGTACAGAGTGTGTACTATAGGGCCCATTCACCTACAGACAGGCCGGTACAGAGTGTGTACTATAGGGCCCATTCACCTACAGACAGGCCGGTACAGAGTGTGTACTATAGGGCCCATTCACCTACAGACAGGCCGGTACAGAGTGTGTACTATAGGGCCCATTCACCTACAGACAGGCCGGTACAGTGTGTACTATAGGGCCCATTCACCTACAGACAGGCCGGTACAGTGTGTACTATAGGGCCCATTCACCTACAGACAGGCCGGTACAGAGTGTGTACTATAGGGCCCATTCACCTACAGACAGGCCGGTACAGAGTGTGTACTATAGGGCCCATTCACCTACAGACAGGCCGGTACAGTGTGTACTATAGGGCCCATTCACCTACAGACAGGCCGGTACAGAGTGTGTACTATAGGGCCCATTCACCTACAGACAGGCCGGTACAGAGTGTGTACTATAGGGCCCATTCACCTACAGACAGGCCGGTACAGAGTGTGTACTATAGGGCCCATTCACCTACAGACAGGCCGGTACAGAGTGTGTACTATAGGGCCCATTCACCTACAGACAGGCCGGTACAGAGTGTGTACTATAGGGCCCATTCACCTACAGACAGGCCGGTACAGTGTGTACTATAGGGCCCATTCACCTACAGACAGGCCGGTACAGAGTGTGTACTATAGGGCCCATTCACCTACAGACAGGCCGGTACAGAGTGTGTACTATAGGGCCCATTCACCTACAGACAGGCCGGTACAGTGTGTACTATAGGGCCCATTCACCTACAGACAGGCCGGTACAGAGTGTGTACTATAGGGCCCATTCACCTACAGACAGGCCGGTACAGAGTGTGTACTATAGGGCCCATTCACCTACAGACAGGCCGGTACAGAGTGTGTACTATAGGGCCCATTCACCTACAGACAGGCCGGTACAGTGTGTACTATAGGGCCCATTCACCTACAGACAGGCCGGTACAGAGTGTGTACTATAGGGCCCATTCACCTACAGACAGGCCGGTACAGAGTGTGTACTATAGGGCCCATTCACCTACAGACAGGCCGGTACAGAGTGTGTACTATAGGGCCCATTCACCTACAGACAGGCCGGTACAGAGTGTGTACTATAGGGCCCATTCACCTACAGACAGGCCGGTACAGAGTGTGTACTATAGGGCCCATTCACCTACAGACAGGCCGGTACAGAGTGTGTACTATAGGGCCCATTCACCTACAGACAGGCCGGTACAGAGTGTGTACTATAGGGCCCATTCACCTACAGACAGGCCGGTACAGAGTGTGTACTATAGGGCCCATTCACCTACAGACAGGCCGGTACAGAGTGTGTACTATAGGGCCCATTCACCTACAGACAGGCCGGTACAGAGTGTGTACTATAGGGCCCATTCACCTACAGACAGGCCGGTACAGAGTGTGTACTATAGAGCCCATTCACCTACAGACAGGCCGGTACTGAGTGTGTACTATAGGGCCCATTCACCTACAGACAGGCTAGTACAGAGTGCGTACTATAGGGCCCATTCACCTACAGACAGGCCGGTACTGAGTGCGTACTATAGGGCCCATTCACCTACAGACAGGCCGGTACTGAATGCGTACTATAGGGCCCATTCACCTACAGACAGGCTGAGTTCCATTTTAATGACCTGGTGTGTCAGACTGCTCTCCATGTGTCAGACATGCTAACAAAGCCTGTTATTCGTGTGTCTGTGTGATTGATGGGCCTGTTTAACTATCACTCCTATATTCTCTCCAAACATACACACGCTTTCTCAATTCCATTAAAATGTCCATCGCTTCACTATAATGCAGTCTGTAACAACTCCTTTCCTAAGAGCGTTAAGTTAGTTTTGATCGGCCGACTAACTGTTTCAAAATGGTAAATAGAAATATAAAGGTAAAACATAAAGGATGTTTGTAAACAAACATTTTTTCTGCATGTGAGAGCAATTTTCATAGCAGGCTGCAAATGTAAATAGATTAGAGCTTCATTTCACTAGTTTGCACTCTGAATGCAAACTGCCAAACTGCTCATTAAAAAGGAGCATTGTTAAAATATCTAAGCACATTATTCATTGTTTAATCAATGCACAAATTCACAAATTCTAGCTGACTGTTGCCTTTGGGCCAGGCTTTTCTATGGCTTGCTCTTGTGGGGGTTTAGGCCAGGCTTTTTGATGGCTTGCTCTTGTGGGGGTTTAGGCCAGGCTTTTCTATGGCTTGCTCTTGTGGGGGTTTAGGCCAGGCTTTTCTATGGCTTGCTCTTGTGGGGGTTTAGGCCAGGCTTTTCTATGGCTTGCTCTTGTGGGGGTTTAGGCCAGGCTTTTCTATGGCATGCTCTTGTGGGGGTTTAGGCCAGGCTTTTCTATGGCTTGCTCTTGTGGGGGTTTAGGCCAGGCTTTTCTATGGCTTGCTCTTGTGGGGGTTTAGGCCAGGCTTTTCTATGGCTTGCTCTTGTGGGGGTTTAGGCCAGGCTTTTCTATGGCTTGCTCTTGTGGGGGTTTAGGCCAGGGTTTTCTATGAAGCGTATTGTGACAGGTTTTTGTGAAGAGGAGCAGGCTATTTGTGTTAACAAGCAGGTACAGCTAATAAAGTGACTGGTGATTGTACATGCTCATAGAATATTTTATTTTCACAATACAATATTTAATTAATCTGATAAAATAGTTCTCCTATTTTAAAATACATTTTACAGGTACTTAATAGAATAGAATAACTTTTATTTTCCCACTAGGGAACTTCAGTTCTTGCCCCAGCAACAACAAAAAAGACAGACAGTGGGGCAGACCCACAACACACAAACAAACATATCAAACAAAGACATCCAACAGAATCATTACATCAATCAAGTGAATTAAGTGAATTAAATTGTATTAAAGTGGAATTGCCATGATTCAAAATAATCCCCACTGTCCCGAGATGTCCAGTGAAACAGTATGTCCAGTGAAACTGATCATCGCTAAACCAATTGTTAGGCCTAAGATGATCTATGACGGAATTCCGTCAACCATTTGACCATAATATTGCAGCTGTCAGAACAGTGATTTGATAGAATAAACAAAATGATTTTATAAAACACAAAATTATCTTGCAGCAAACTACACTGTAATCAATGTGTAAAGTGTAGTATTTATTTCTCTTTACTTTACTGGAAAAGAGAATAGTGATCCTTTTTCTTGTCAGACAGCATTACAAAGCGAGGCGAGCTCTAATAATATACAGTACTGAAAACAGCAGGGAAATTGTTACAGCGGAGATTGAAACCTCCAAACCTTGTTTCAACATACAATCGTAACACAGCATCTTAGACCATGGACCCAAACTCTGGAGTTGCTTTGCTGAAATGTCCTTCTATATACAGCCCAGTAATAATGATCAATTCTCACTATTGATAATTGATTTTACATGTGAGGTTTTATCCACCTTTAACTGGAAACCACATACAGTGCCCTCCACTATTATTGGCACCCCTGGTAAAGACGAGTAAAAAGGGTTATAAAAAATTCACCGTTCGTTGAATTAGCTTAATTTCACACTGAAAAATTTTGAAAAATCCAACCTTTAATTAAAGTTTTTTTTTATTAAATTTATTATGAGAAAAAAAAATCCGTCATCAAGAAATCATTATTAGCTGCACCGCTATAGGCCCGTTGCTCTAGTACAGCCCACGCTGCACTGCTATAGGCTCGTTGCTCTAGTACAGCCCACGCTGCACAGCTATAGGCCCGTTGCTCTAGTACAGCCCACGCTGCACTGCTATAGGCTCGTTGCTCTAGTACAGCCCACGCTGCACCGCTATAGGCCCGTTGCTCTAGTACAGCCCACGCTGCACTGCTATAGGCTCGTTGCTCTAGTACAGCCCACGCTGCACCGCTATAGGCCCGTTGCTCTAGTACAGCCCACGCTGCACCGCTATAGGCCCGTTGCTCTAGTACAGCCCACGCTGCACTGCTATAGGCTCGTTGCTCTAGTACAGCCCACGCTGCACCGCTATAGGCCCGTTGCTCTAGTACAGCCCACGCTGCACCACTATAGGCCGCTAAGTTTATAACCACGTTCATAGTACCAGTTAAGCCAGATCACTGTGGTTAGGCTTGATGTGAATGTGATATGTCTTCAATGATCACATGCATCATACAAATGATACAAATGTAATTTACAGTGCTGTAACCTGTAAACGGCCATTTTATAAAGGCGAAACTGACTGATAGAATTACTTAACTGTGAAATTACCATTAATGTGTGTTTGTGATTAAATCTACGTTCATGTGGGATTTCACAATAAATGTACATTTTTCATGAGTGACGGTTAGGTGAAAGATGTCTTAAAAGGAAATGAATGCACGATGTAAAAATAGAAAATATAATTAATAAAAATTAATTTATTTGAAAATAGAATTGTTACAAACAGTATGTAATCAGTTTTGAGATTTGTTTGCGATGATTTTTGAAGAACTGAAGGGACTGAAAAATACTATAATTTCCTGACATGGATACACAGACTAGCATTTCCAAACAAACTTAGCAACCTTGCAAGCTAGCCAACAATTAAAAACTATATCATTACTGGACCTAGGATATTGTCTTTGTGAGAGGTTTATGAACGACTTCATGAATGAGAGAGCGGTCAATTGGCCAGTGAGTCAGCATGGTCAGCACACTACCTTTCCCACTTGCTACGGTCACAGCTAATAATGACCTCTTTCCTGCCCAATCCATATTCAGCTGAACATATCAAACATGCTTTTCTGAAACATATTTGTCCTTGTGATTTAGAACTAAATGCTGGGTGTGGCGACCGAGCAAACGCTCCACTACTTGCGCATGTTGTTCTGGAGACGGTGCCAGACAGGAAGTGAAGTGACAGCCCCTCGCTGATGTGCCTTCAGGAGGAAACGCACCCACACATCCTTCCCACCTGGCTGCTACACACTCTGCTTTTGTAGGTCACGGCTCACAGCTCAGGCATGGCGTGTAACATGTTCCAACTCTCCGAGATGTCAGATAAAGCACGAGCCCCAACCCCCACCCCCAACCCCACACCCCACACCTCAGCCTGCCCCTGCTCTCCATCCTTTAGTATAGGGGACTGTGCTCCTTCACTGGATCCACATCTTCACAGTGTGATATAATGGAAAAGTAATATACTGCAAAATATTGTAAATATGAGTCTTCTGTGAAATATATTTATCATGATAAATATACATATTTATAAATATGTCACACTGTGGATGTAGTGTGCCATTATTGAAATTGAATATATTGCAAGATATTGTAAATATGTTTGTGTGTCTGCTGTGAAATGTTTATCATTATAAATATAAATATATCTCGACATAGACTTAAACTTGGGCAATTAATATTGTCAAATATGATATAAAAAAGGAGTCACAGCCCCAAATGTAGCTTCTATTGGGCCAAGTGTTTGTGCAGCTTTAAACGCAGCTCGTGTTGGCCAGTACACCCGTGCCTGGCAGATTGAAAGTTTTCAAACGTCTTTTTTTATTTATTTATTTTATATTTTTAACCGAGCCCATGACATTTTAAATCACCAGATAGCTCGTCTTAGTTTTCAACTAGCCTATAATGACATCATTTTGGACAAAATCTAAGGGCTGACCTGTGGTAAGAAAAACCCAAATTATGTGTTATGTCAGCGATTGTCAGTCGGAACAAATGAATGCCATGGAAAGATAGCAGAAAAGCTTGGTACTGCTGGTAGACTATAAAGGATATGTTTATACTTGGTTGTCAAGTTAATTTTACTAAATATACAAGTTTTAAATTGCAACCTAAAATAAATATCTATTGTAAAATAGATACTGTAGATAGATAAATCAATAGATATAATACGATATTATCCGCATGGAGACATTTTTCTGGCAGCATATAACATTCACATTTACAAGCAGATATGTATATCAGTAGTTAATATTTTCCACTATAAATAACTGGCATTTTACAATTTGATGTGACAAAAAGTTTGGATGACCTGTGACCACATTCTCTTCAGATGGTAAGCTGAAAAAACACAGGGCCAAGTTACATGAAATAACTCAGGAAACATTGAGTAGCATTGCTATGGAATAGAGCTAGTTTAATTGGTGTGAGCAAACATCGCCAATATTATTTGTTGTAACTTGGCCTCATTTTGATACCATACTTGTGACAACAGGCCTAGATTTAGCAAGTTTTAATTACTTATACAAGACAGTGCTTTGTATGCTTTAGTAACTTGACTTTTTGTTTTAAAATTTATGTTGAAAACGTTTTTTGTTGAGGCTTAGATATACAGTGCAGTCCGTAAGTATTTGGACAGAGACACAATTTTTGTCATTGTACACATTGGATTTGAAATTAAGCAATAAATACTAATAGCTTAAAGTGCAGACTGTCAGTTTAAATTGAAGGCTATTTACATCCATATCCTGTGATCCATCTAGGAATTATAGCCCTTTTTATACACAGTCTCCCCGTTTTAGGGGCTAAATGTAATTGGACAAATTAGCATGATCTTCAATAAATAGTCATATTTAGTAGTTGGTGGCAAATGAATTGCATTCGATGACTGCCTGAAGTCTGTGACCCATAGACATACCAGGGTTTCTTCCCTGGTGATGCTCTGCCAGGCCTGTACTGGGTATCTTCCCTGGTGATGCTCT
Source organism: Ilyophis sp. 1 JC-2022 (assembly GCA_022702515.1). Taxonomy (NCBI): domain Eukaryota; kingdom Metazoa; phylum Chordata; class Actinopteri; order Anguilliformes; family Synaphobranchidae; genus Ilyophis; species Ilyophis sp. 1 JC-2022. The sequence goes on along the minus strand of CM040396.1, from coordinate 3,203,459 downwards.
GCCAGGCCTGTACTGGGTATCTTCCCTGGTGATGCTCTGCCAGGCCTGTACTGGGTATCTTCCCTGGTGATGCTCTGCCAGGCCTGTACTGGGTATCTTCCCTGGTGATGCTCTGCCAGGCCTGTACTGGGTATCTTCCCTGCTGATGCTCTGCCAGGCCTGTACTGGGTATCTTCCCTGGTGATGCTCTGCCAGGCCTGTACTGGGTATCTTCCCTGGTGATGCTCTGCCAGGCCTGTACTGGGTATCTTCCCTGGTGGCTCTGCCAGGCCTGTACTGGGTATCTTCCCTGGTGATGCTCTGCCAGGCCTGTACTGGGTATCTTCCCTGGTGATGCTCTGCCAGGCCTGTACTGGGTATCTTCCCTGGTGATGCTCTGCCAGGCCTGTACTGGGTATCTTCCCTGGTGATGCTCTGCCAGGCCTGTACTGGGTATCTTCCCTGGTGATGCTCTGCCAGGCCTGTACTGGGTATCTTCCCTGGTGATGCTCTGCCAGGCCTGTGCTGGGTATCTTCCCTGGTGATGCACTGCCAGGCCTGTACTGGGTATCTTCCCTGGTGATGCACTGCCAGGCCTGTACTGGGTATCTTCCCCGGTGATGCTCTGCCAGGCCTGTACTGGGTATCTTCCCTGGTGATGCTCTGCCAGGCCTGTACTGGGTATCCTCTCTGGTGATGCTCTGCCAGGCCTGTACTGGGTATCTTCCCTGGTGATGCTCTGCCAGGCCTGTACTGGGTATCTTCCCTGGTGATGCTCTGCCAGGCCTGTACTGGGTATCTTCCCTGGTGATGCACTGCCAGGCCTGTACTGGGTATGTTCCCTGGTGATGCTCTGCCAGGCCTGTACTGGGTATCTTCCCTGGTGATGCACTGCCAGGCCTGTACTGGGTATCTTCCCTGGTGATGCTCTGCCAGGCCTGTGCTGGGTATCTTCCCTGGTGATGCTCTGCCAGGCCTGTACTGGGTATCTTCCCTGGTGATGCTCTGCCAGGCCTGTACTGGGTATCTTCCCTGGTGATGCTCTGCCAGGCCTGTACTGGGTATCTTCCCTGGTGATGCTCTGCCAGGCCTGTACTGGGTATCTTCCCTGGTGATGCTCTGCCAGGCCTGTACTGGGTATCTTCCCTGGTGATGCTCTGCCAGGCCTGTACTGGGTATCTTCCCTGGTGATGCTCTGCCAGGCCTGTACTGCAGCCATCTTCACTTCCTGTTTGTTTTTGGGGTGTTTTGCCTTTAGTCTCGTTTTCAGCAAACGCATGTTCAATTAGACTCGGGTCAGGTGATTGACTTGCCCAGTCAAGAACATTCCACTTTGTAGGCCTTGAAAAACTCCTTAGTTGCTCCTTGGAGAATAATTGTCCTGCTGCAAGGTGAAGCGCCGTCCAATGAGTTTTGAGGCATTTGGTTGGATCAGAGTAGATAAGATGTTGCTCCTACACTTCAGAATGAATCCTACTGCTGCCTTCACATCATCAATAAAGACAGGTGAGCCAGCTTCAGTGGCAGCTATACAAGCCCAAGCCATAACACCCCCACCACCATGTTTCACCATAACACCCCCGCCACCATGTTTCACCATAACGCCCCCGCCGCCATGTTTCACCATAACACCCCCGCCACCATGTTTCACCATAACACCCCGCCACCATGTTTCACCATAACACCCCCGCCACCATGTTTCACCATAACACCCCCGCCACCATGTTTCACCATAACACCCCCGCCACCATGTTTCACCATAACACCCCCGCCACCATGTTTCACCATAACACCCCCGCCACCATGTTTCACCATAACACCCCCGCCACCATGTTTCACCATAACACCCCGCCACCATGTTTCACCATAACACCCCCGCCACCATGTTTCACCATAACACCCCGCCACCATGTTTCACCATAACACCCCGCCACCATGTTTCACCATAACACCCCGCCACCATGTTTCACCATAACACTCCCGCCACCATGTTTCACCATAACACCCCCACCACCATAACACCCCACCACCATGTTTCACCATAACACCCCGCCACCATGTTTCACCATAACACCCCCGCCACCATGTTTCACCATAACACCCCGCCACCATGTTTCACCATAACACCCCCGCCACCATGTTTCACCATAACACCCCCACCGCCATGTTTCACCATAACACCCCCGCCACCATGTTTCACCATAACACCCCCACCACCATGTTTCACAGAAGAGAGGGGGGGGGGGGGGGGGGGTGCTTTGGATCATGAGCAGTTACTTTCTTTCACCACAATTTTCCCTTTCCATTACTTAGTTTGATACAGGTTATACAATATTCATCTTATCTTTCCATAAGAGTTTGTTCCAGAACTGTACAGTTTTTTTAACGTACTTTTTTAGTAAACTCTATCCTGGCTCATTCTGTTATTGAGGCTTACCAGTGGTTTGCATCTTGCAGTGAACCCTCTGAGGTCATGCTGGTGTAGTCTTCTCTTTAGTCTTTGACACATCTATGCCTACCTCCTGGAGAGTGTTCATGTTCTGGTTGACAGTTGAAAATGGGTTTTTCTTCACAGTTTGTAGTATTTCTTGATCAGCCACTATATTCTGTGGTCTACCAGGTTGTTTGCTATTGCTGAGCACGCCAGTGCATTCTTGCTTCTTAACAATGTACCAAACAGTTGATTTTGACACACCCAGTGTTTTGGCTATGTCTCTGATCAATCTATTCTGATTTTCCCATCCCATGATGGCCTGCTTTACTGGCATTGACACTTATTTGGCCCTCATGTTGAGAGACAACAGCAAAATCCAAAATGCTAATTCCACACAGAGAATCAACTCGACCTTTTGTTAGCATTCTTGTGCATAAACTAATGATGCAACAGCACACAACCGAGCAGCCAATTGTCCAATCACAATTGGTCCCCCAAAATGGGGGGGGAGACTATGTATACAAAGGGCTGTAATTTCTACATGGTTCGCATGATATGGATGTAAATACCTGCAAATTAAAGCTGACAGTCTGCACTTTAACGTCATATTAATTTTCACATTTCAAAAACAATGCGCTGGAGTACAGAGCAAAATGCACAAAAAATTACACCGTCTAAATACTTATGGACTGCACTGTATATGTTTAAAGCCCTATTGGCTTCTTGGGTTTAATGGCAGTTCGCAAAGAAGCATACATGCAGTACTAGCTGCGCACGTGGGTTTCAACAATGACAGGGTCCGGCAAACATTTCCCATATGTACAATATATTGGACGGAGCATTACCATAAGAAATAGCGGCAGTGCGATGCCCATTTCACCTTCTGCTAACTTGTTTCAGATTTTGGTTTATTTTGTTTTTGGGATGTTTTTCTACCCCTACCCACCCCCCAATCCAGCAGTTACCCCCCAAGAAATCCCTTTTCAATAGGTTTTAAGTGTGTAAAATGTGGGGTCGAGAAGACTAAGCTGAGTTTAAACCCCTTAAAAATGGAACCTGAATCACCTTCCTTCTCAAGCACAGTTGCAAGTTTCTTTTCATGAAAGAGTTGCCAACGAGTGCAAGAAACAGGATTTACTCTAAATAGAGCAGGAAACCAGAGCAGCCGTTTGGTTATGTAAGCCAAGCTCTCAATTATGTTTCATTGCCTACCCTCATTTTCATCTTCTATGGCCATTTTATCTCTCCCAGCAGGTTTTACCATTTTTACAGGAACCACAGATTAACCTCAATACATTTGCAATGCATTCGTTTCTTAAAAAACCTGGCCAAAAAAAAAAACACTAATATTTAGTTGGACCGCCTTTAGCTTTGATTATGGAGCGCATTCGTCGTGGCATTGTTTCGACAACCTTATGCAGCGTCACAACATTTATTTCCATCCAGAGTTGCATTAATATTTGGCCGAGATCTTGTATTGACGACGGGAGAGTCGAACCACTCCATAGTCTTCTCCAGCACATCCCAAAGACTTTCAATGGGTTTAAGGTCAGGACTCTGGTGGTCAATTCATGTGTGAAAATGATCCCTCATGCTCCCTGAACCACTCTTTCACAATTTGAGCCCGATCTAGGCATTGTCGTCCTGGAATATGCACATTGATGGGATAACCTGGTCGTTCAGTACATTCAGGTACTCAGCTGACTTAATTTTATTGCTGCATAACATTGCTGAGCCTAGACCTGACCAATTGAAGCAACCCCAGATCATAACACTACCTCCAGAGGCTTGTACAGTGGGCACTATGCATGACGGGTGCAACGGCGACTTTTCTTTGGCCAGGCAGTGTATAGTATAGTGCTCGCTTGTCTATATACATGCATACATACATATACACATGCGCATACAAACATATATGAATGCACACACATACATACAAATTCACACATGCAGTCCATAAATGCATAGATATAATGCACAATGAAGATTAATCTGTAAATTACGCAGTTTTGACATTACGCAGTTATGACATGGCTGTCATGGTTTATGGCTTTTTATTTTATTTTCTTTTGCGGTTCTCGTCCTGATTTCCCGATTGTCAATCAATCGAATTTTCGCCACGTTCCGTTTCGGCCTTCCTTATTATTATTTCCGCCTTCCTCATTATTATTTTTTGTGCTTCTACCTGTTTTTAAGTTCCTCACTTCCGCTTCCCCAGTGCTTGTTTGTCATTCAACATTGCATTGAGCCAGGTATAGCCAGGTACAGCCAGGTACTAGCGACCTTGTGATATTAAACACTGTTTATGTTCACGAGGGACTTGCTATTTAGCTATTTTCAGGTATAGAATTTTTTCCTCTCGTAAGCATTCTGCGCTATTTATTTTGTACAACTCTGGCAGCCGTTTGTGGCATGCATGCGCAGCCTTGTGTCCACCTTTGGAACACCAAGGCCGAGTCCGAATCAGCGCACTTCCCTACTATTGAGTATGCAAGTAGAGTATACTTATTTTAAAAGCTATTAAGTATGTGACAACTCTGAAAATTGTTATTAATATCCCCGGATGATGTACTTATTTCCGGGTTTGCACTGATAATAGTATGTGCAATACTTTTCATATACTGCATGTAACTAAACAGTATGCAGTATACAGTACACAGGACACAGTCGATAGCGCACTGATTTGGACACAGCCCAAGATCGGGCATCATGTGACACTCACTGGCCAATGATGACCCACGGGAGAGCTACACTGTCACTCCACTCCCAACTCTCTGGGTGCGTCCCAATACTCGAATAATGCACCCTCGTTTCCTCCACTACCACCAGGCTGTTTTGCATACTTTCTTGTAGGAGACGCGTGGAGGAGAGGAGTGGAGGAAAAGAGGAGAGGTGTGAGGAATATTGGAACGCACCCTCTCTGTTTAATCTGCCTGCCAGGGCTGATAACAGAGTTGGGCCTTACAAATATATTCCCGCCCGAGGCCATGCGCCCAGTGTGATGGATGCTGAGGTAAAAATATACAGAGGCTAGACCCTGCTGGGAATAGCAACACAGTGGATTCCACACTTTAAAATGCATTTCCTATCAATACAATACATTACTTTAGTACTCAGGAAGTGGACAGCAGAGTAGTGGCTTTATCTGAAAATGATCTGAGTATTTATTCCAGTCAATAATTCATCGCTCTAAAAAACAATAGATGGTTAGAAAATAACTGGGTCCCACAGGCTCAGGAGAACTGTGGATTTTAACATTTAACAGATGGGCACTGCAGCATGATGCTTATGTCTAGAGATGGCACAGTGTGGTTATGTCTAGAGATGGCACAGTGTGGTTATGTATAGAGATGGCACAGTGTGGTTATGTATAGAGATGGCACAGTGTGGTTATGTATAGAGATGGCACAGTGTGGTTATGTCTAGAGATGGCACAGTGTGGTTATGTCTAGAGATGGCACAGTGTGGTTATGTATAGAGATGGCACAGTGTGGTTATGTATAGAGATGGCACAGTGTGGTTATGTATAGAGATGGCACAGTGTGGTTATGTATAGAGATGGCACAGTGTGGTTATGTCGAGATGGCACAGTGTGGTTATGTATAGAGATGGCACAGTGTGGTTATGTATAGAGATGGCACAGTGTGGTTATGTATAGAGATGGCACAGTGTGGTTATGTATAGAGATGGCACAGTGTGGTTATGTCTAGAGATGGCACAGTGTGGTTATGTCTAGAGATGGCACAGTGTGGTTATGTCTAGAGATGGCACAGTGTGGTTATGTCTAGAGATGGCACAGTGTGGTTATGTCTAGAGATGGCACAGTGTGGTTATGTCTAGAGATGGCACAGTGTGGTTATGTATAGAGATGGCACAGTGTGGTTATGTATAGAGATGGCACAGTGTGGTTATGTCTAGAGATGGCACAGTGTGGTTATGTATAGAGATGGCACAGTGTGGTTATGTATAGAGATGGCACAGTGTGGTTATGTATAGAGATGGCACAGTGTGGTTATGTATAGAGATGGCACAGTGTGGTTATGTCTAGAGATGGCACAGTGTGGTTATGTCTAGAGATGGCACAGTGTGGTTATGTCTAGAGATGGCACAGTGTGGTTATGTCTAGAGATGGCACAGTGTGGTTATGTCTAGAGATGGCACAGTGTGGTTATGTCGAGATGGCACAGTGTGGTTATGTCTAGAGATGGCACAGTGTGGTTATGTATAGAGATGGCACAGTGTGGTTATGTCTAGAGATGGCACAGTGTGGTTATGTCTAGAGATGGCACAGTGTGGTTATGTCTAGAGATGGCACAGTGTGGTTATGTATAGAGATGGCACAGTGTGGTTATGTATAGAGATGGCACAGTGTGGTTATGTATAGAGATGGCACAGTGTGGTTATGTCTAGAGATGGCACAGTGTGGTTATGTCTAGAGATGGCACAGTGTGGTTATGTCTAGAGATGGCACAGTGTGGTTATGTCTAGAGATGGCACAGTGTGGTTATGTCTAGAGATGGCACAGTGTGGTTATGTCTAGAGATGGCACAGTGTGGTTATGTCTAGAGATGGCACAGTGTGGTTATGTCTAGAGATGGCACAGTGTGGTTATGTATAGAGATGGCACAGTGTGGTTATGTATAGAGATGGCACAGTGTGGTTATGTCTAGAGATGGCACAGTGTGGTTATGTCTAGAGATGGCACAGTGTGGTTATGTATAGAGATGGCACAGTGTGGTTATGTATAGAGATGGCACAGTGTGGTTATGTCTAGAGATGGCACAGTGTGGTTATGTCTAGAGATGGCACAGTGTGGTTATGTCTAGAGATGGCACAGGGTGGTTATGTCTAGAGATGGCACAGTGTGGTTATGTCTAGAGATGGCACAGTGTGGTTATGTCTAGAGATGGCACAGTGTGGTTATGTCTAGAGATGGCACAGTGTGGTTATGTCTAGAGATGGCACAGTGTGGTTATGTCTAGAGATGGCACAGTGTGGTTTTGGGAGATTCAGGGCCTGCTGGGCAGGGACTCTGCCAGTCCATTCACAACTCACTTATACTGATCAACTTATCGTACTTATTTAAATGCTTCATGTATACTTTATCGTACTTATTTAAATGCTTCATGCAGTTGCTTATACATTGCTGTTTAAGTATACTTTATCATACTTATTGAAATGCTTCATGCTGTTTAAGTATACTTTATCATACTTATTGAAATGCTTCATGCTGTTTAAGTATACTTTATCATACTTATTGAAATGCTTCATGCTGTTTAAGTATACTTTATCATACTTATTTAAATGCTTCATGCTGTTTAAGTATACTTTATCATACTTATTGAAATGCTTCATGCTGTTTAAGTATACTTTATCATACTTATTGAAATGCTTCATGCTGTTTAAGTATACTTTACTTTACGAACACTTTGGTATGCATTAGGTTTCAGCATTGTACAAAACAATCAGATCTTCACACCAAAGGGAATATTGTGGGGCTTGAATTTAGTTTTCTACATTTTATATAGGATAATGCTGTCCTGGTTCTATTGCAAATGTGCAAAGTTATGCAATGAAAAAATATTTTTGCCAGTTTTACCTCATGCAGGTGTATTTTAGAAATCGCATTTCATTTTAGAATGTAGTACGTCACCTGAAAGCAAGATTAATTTCTTTGTGGGTTACATAAAAAATGCACAGGAATTATTAATTAAAAACAGATGGGTAAATAAAGGAACGGCTAAGGACTGGCTGCCAGGATATCACCTGCAGTCCTCCTGTGTCCAGGGCCTCTGTCTGTCCAGTCTCGAGACGGTTCTCATCCTCCTGTCCGCCGAAGGTATTACACAGTTGTGTGCAACACAGGGTCCTATGATGAAATTCAAGAATAAAATGCATCAGATAAAAAAATTGTAATGTAAAAAAACAACAATTAAATTCTTAGCTAAACTATATTTATCGATTAATTAAAAACACATCAGCAAACTCAGTGTTAAACAGTTTCAGAGTAATAGATAAACATTACATTAGCCAATATTCAGTTAGCTAGCAGAAACTCATATCCAGAGTGACATATATGCAAGCAACACCAGCCAAATTTATGTTCAGCGTCATTAAGGTACTAAATGTAGAATAAATAATAATATTAATACAAAATGTGAAACAAATCATGGAGTTTTATAGCTAGCTGAAACCACAAATCGTGCTATAACAGTCTTGATGGTTATTATAACAATAATTAGCTACATACGAAAGAGTTGGTAGAGGGAGATGAAAGATGAGTTCCAAGATTAATTTTTGAATCCAAGAGGCGGGTGTTCTCTCCGCATTGGAAGAGGATATGATTATGCGCACATGCATATTTCTGCCCTGGCAACAATAATTTAAAATTTAAAAAAATGATTTTTTCCTAATCATCTTCTCCATGAGTTCAGCATTGTAAATCTCTTTCAAAATACAACTCTGCCTTTTATAACTACAAAGCCTGGCAGATGTGTTGGTTTGTTAAATGAAGACGATGCTGTAGTTCCTCAACTACACAGATGGGATGGAAAGACGGAGAGCTGTGGCTAGTACGCTATTACACTAGAATGCCTGGTCGAGACAATGATTTAACTGATATAGCCTATGTTTGAAATCCGTGGCGTACACACATCGTTAATTAATCGAAAAACACTTACGTGGTGGTAGAAACTTTTTAAAACTAAGTTTCAAATCTTCCCGCTATTCACACTGGAGAAGTCAGTACATTTTTATCATAGACGTGCATATTAACAACTGCAAAATATAGTAAGCGGCTGCAATACAACCTGAAACGAGCGCCACAGTAGGCCAATATTTAAAACGAGATCAGCACGACAGCAAAGCTGGTAACGTGCATTAATAAGTTAGCCAAAGGGGAAATGAACCACGGCCAAGAGAACCCCGCAAGTATAATCGGGAATTTCACCACAGGTGTCTGAAATTAATTCCAATTAAGACTCAGGTGAAAGGGTAAAACGGTAGTAGCTCCCCCCCCCCAAAACCACTCCCTCTGCACTAACATGGAGGAGATCCTCCGAACTTTCTCCTACGAACCAATCGAAAGACGTTGTAACCCTTTACATTAAGTTGCACCTAAAGGCTACCTGTGTAGTTACATTGTAACTAATTTGGCAACAAGATGTTATTACTGCGTTGAGTTACTCCAACAAGACGTTGTTGTCCACTCTGTGATTGGGTCATATGGAGCACAATACACTGTAGCTCCGCCAAAAATGTGGTTCAGCAGGCCATCACAATTCGACAGCCAGTGAAGTGACACATTTTTATATTTTTCAAAAAAAAAAAATAGTGCTTTGCAGACCCTAAGAACATAACTTGCATCATATTATTTGTCATTCGCTCAAAAAAAGTCATTTAAATATCGGACATGAGCAGATAGAAGGCGGTATATTTATACTTTGCTATTAAACTACAGACAGATTTTTGCAGACCAAGCGAAATAGAGCCGAAGATGGGTATGTTCCAGCTTATGTTTCTAAACCAATTTCATGCAATATTTCTCCTGTGTTGGATGTGGGTTGTGTGTAAGGTTGCCACAGCCATTCATACCCCAATAATATCGAGGGTTTAGCACACTCCTGCACCTTTAAGAGATGCAGAGCTAGTATATATAAATATACTGTACATGCACACGTACGTGTCTGTACTATGTTAAAATGTATTTACCCCACTGTATCTGCTTCCCGCTACCCCTACCCAAATGGATTGAGATTACCGATTTGCTCCATCAAGAGAAAAAACGAAAACGGGTTCAAACCCTAGTTTATTGTAAATCTCTATTAGCTAAAAAAAAAAAAAGACCAAATTTTTAATGTTACATCTGGAATAAACTTTGACGACAAAAAACCAAGAAAAACAACCTGTTAAGCTCAGCGGCTGGTGTTTGCAGGGCCGTCTTAACCTTCCCTTAGGCCCTGGGGCTAAGAAGCTGTGTAGCCCCCCCCCCCCCCCCCACATCCCCATCGCTGCCAAATCACTTAGGCCAACACAACAACACTACAAATGTACTGTACAGCAATGGTTGGTTGGTGGATCAGGTCAAAACCAAAATGGATGAAAATTTGATTCTACATTTTTGCCAAATACAAATCACCAATAATAATAATAATAATAATAATACCAAATAGAAACACCAATAATATCAATGAGTCAACACGCGAGACGAACAACTCTCTCAACATGCTCATTTATTTAGCAATACCAAACATTGGATTTGTGGTCTCCATCTACTTAAGCATAATATCATAGCATATCATCCAAGTCGTGCAAATAGATAGCCTAGTCGTTACAAATCATAAATAAAAAATCTGCCTAAATGAATAGACATGTCTATTAATATGGGGGTAGGCTATAGTTTCTTGAACCCTGTTGCTCATTTAACAAAAAAATAACAAAAAAACAATATTCCTACACGTCATAATCACACACCATAGGCTTACTGTAGCCTACAATGTCATGCGTATGATTTTTTTCAGCCCAGGGGCCTACGAAGATCAGGGGCCTATCCCAATAAAAAATAAAAAATTATTATTATTATTATTTTTTTTTTATTTATTTTTTTTTTTTGTTGATAGGCCCCTGATCTTCGTAGGCCCCTGGGCTGCAGCCCCGGTAAGCCCGTGCATTAAGACGGCTCTGGGTGTTTGGCCTGATTTAGCCTGAGTACGGGCTGGGGTTTGGCCTGATTTAGCCTGAGTACGGGCTGGTGTTTGGCCTGATTTAGCCTGAGTACGGGCTGGGGTTTGGCCTGATTTAGCCTGAGTACGGGCTGGGGTTTGGCCTGATTTAGCCTGAGTACGGGCTGGGGTTTGGCCTGATTTAGATTTAGCCTGAGTATGGGCTGGTGTTTAGTTTGATTTAGATTTAGTCTGAGTATGGGCTGGTGTTTGGCCTGATTTAGCCTGAGTACGGGCTGGTGTTTGGCCTGATTTAGCCTGAGTACGGGCTGGGGTTTGGCCTGATTTAGCCTGAGTACGGGCTGGTGTTTGGCCTGATTTAGCCTGAGTACGGGCTGGTGTTTAGCCTGATTTAGCCTGAGTACGGGCTGGTGTTTGGCCTGATTTAGCCTGAGTACGGGCTGGGGTTTGGCCTGATTTAGCCTGAGTACGGGCTGGGGTTTGGCCTGATTTAGCCTGAGTACGGGCTGGGGTTTGGCCTGATTTAGATTTAGCCTGAGTATGGGCTGGTGTTTAGTTTGATTTAGATTTAGTCTGAGTATGGGCTGGTGTTTGGCCTGATTTAGCCTGAGTATGGGCTGGGGTTTAGCCTGATTTAGCCTGAGTACGGGCTGGGGTTTAGCCTGGATGTGGAGACCTGTAGGCTACAGCTAGAACGGGGTTTTGCAGGGATCGCTTTGATCACAGAGCCGGCTGCCTCTCAGGTCATCAGTAGTAAATGCAATGTGTCAGTCAGTCTGTTTTGTGGCAGATCTTTGAGGCCCGGCCGCTGCACACCCTTTTAACCGCTCAGGAGGAGGGCACAGCCGACACACTTGTGTGTCTGTTCATTTGGCCGGGGCCTTATTTCTCTCGATGCCTGGTGTTTGGTAATATTATGTATATATATGCAAACAAACTGATTTCAGTTTGTATTTTTACTGCAAAGTGTCACAGGTGTAACGGGGTCCTCTGTGGATCATGACAGTGCAGCTGGGGGAGAGGTGGAGGTTAGCAAAAAGACCCCCCCCCATGTGCCAGTTTTGTTTTCTGTGCGTTTGTGTGTGTGAGTGCATGCCTGTTTGTTTTTTGTGCGCGTGTGTGTGAGTGTCGGTTTGTTTGTTTGTGTGTCGTGTGTGTGAGAGTGTTGTGTGCATGTGTGTGTGTCTTTGTTTGTGTGCATGTGTGAGTGTGTATGCGTGTGCGTGCATGTGTGTGTGTGCGCATGTGTGTGCATGTGTGCGCACGTGTGTTTGTGTGCGCATGTGTGTGCGTGTGTGCGCACGTGTGTGCGTGTGTGCATGTGTGTTTGTGTGTGTGTGCGTGCGTGTGTTTGTGTGCACGGGTGTGTGTGTGTGTGCGTGTGTGTGTGTGTGTGCGTGTGCGTGTGTGTGCGTGTGCGTGTTTGTGTGCGCGTGTGTGTGTGTGTTTTTTTATGTAGCTGGCAGTCAGCTGTCTGTCAGGCTGTTTTGCTGCAGAAGAGAGGAGAGACAGAGCCCTCCCCAATCCACTGATGAAGAGGAAGCTGAGCCAAACGCAGCGTCCACGGCAGCTGCACCCACACAGCGGGGAGCCCAGAGGCAATCTGTTACAAACACAACCTCAAATCCCCAGTACCGCGCGCGCTGGGCTGCCAAACAGCTCCCCGCACAAAGCCCCACACTTATTTATTTATTAACCCATGTTACCTGGGCGCAAACATGCGCATAATCCCTCTCGCTGGCATGCATGTTCGCACTAGGTCATCCCTCTCTCTCTTGTGTCAGCGAGCGTAGAAGCGTATACTCCGGAGGCCGTCTCGAAGCACGTCTTACAAACTAATATTAAGACCAAAATTCATGCTGAGCCTGCAGGGAAATGTTCCAGGTAAAAGCTGAAGCTGAATCGTTTCCCGATTACCTCTCTGAAATAAATGCTTTTTTAGATACTGAGGATTGCACGGGGTGGTGGAAAAGAACAGCAGCTCGTCTTTTTAAAGCCACCCATCTCGTTTTGATCTTCACACAATTCCATCAGGAAGACACAAGAAAAGACGCAGGTGAAGACGCAGGTGAACACACAGGTGAAGAGGCAGGTGAAGATGCAGGTGAAGACACAGGTGAAAAGGTGAAGACACAGGTGAACAGGTGAAGACACAGGTGAAGATGCAGGTGAAGACACAGGTCACCTCAAAGATGTCACATCAAAAGAGGGCAAGACATGAGCATAAGGGTCCCAAAAATTTGGATCATGGGTTTAAATTCTATTAATTCCATTATTGATGCAAAACCAATAACATGACCAATGATTGGTCATGGCATTGGTTTTGCACCAATCATTGGTCATGTTATTGGTTTTGCGTATGCTAAAGGTCTTAGTAAATCAGGCCGTTTGCCATTCATTTCACATATTTATCTGGCTTACAGGATGCTCGGGCTAAACGGATGCCTGGTGATCGTAAAGGAAATTTGGATTCATATGGCCTAACAATCATTGACGGTTTCATTTAGTTGTAGCCAGATTGACGGTGGCATCATTTCTGACAATTAGTAATGCATGGCAACATTTTAGCAGTTATGTCCAAACCCATATGGCCTATAACATAAAATAATAATAATATTGATCATATGATGCACAGTAAAATTATGTTTAGCTACATATTTAACCCAATGCATTCACTTAAAATAACACATTCAGCGTGTTCACTTTTGACCGGAGCTCGTTTGGTTGAACACACAGACGACGCCCTGGCCGAAGACGTGTGGCTTTGATTTGGAATGGCTTATTGTCATGCATCACCTTAACTATGCATCTGTATAATTTCTACATGACTGACCAGTGACTGACCAGTCTCATCATGCCTCCCAGTATGGGGAGTAACTGCCCTTATAAACACTAAAGGCCCATTGACATAGCCGAGCTGAAAAAAGCCCTATGTCACGTGATCTGGAAAATAGGGTTTTTAATCGTAGTACCCGCGATCTCTACTGAGTGACACGCCAAACCAACATTGTGGGCAAGCATATGTGCTGTTAATGTTAATGCAACTGTACATGCAAGTTCATTTTAAGGTGGAGTATCAGGGCTCTATTTTCTGGTGAACGGCGCCTAGGCGCAGATTATGCAATGTAACATAAAATTACACTACAATATAATGCTAATGTAAATGTAATTAATGAGTCCGTATGAGCCCATCATTGTATCACACTTGCTCAGTTAGGTAAATGTCTACATGTTCAAATTAAGGTTGTAAATGAAATGTTGATCCTTCTTCAGAAAGCAGTCTGAGGTGTAGAGGAACGGCTATGTGCTCACTGCCTGACACAGCCGAATTCTGCAAATGCGTGTTCTAGAAGAACGGCTCTGTGCTCACTGCCTGACACAGCCGCATTCTGCAAACGCTTGTTCTAGAGGAACGGCTCTGTGCTCACTGCCTGACACAGCCGCATTCTGCAAACGCTTGTTCTAGAGGAACGGCTCTGTGCTCACTGCCTGACACAGCCGCATTCTGCAAACGCTTGTTCTAGAGGAACGGCTCTGTGCTCACTGCCTGACACAGCCGCATTCTGCAAACGCTTGTTCTAGAGGAACGGCTCTGTGCTCACTGCCTGACACAGCCGCATTCTGCAAACGCTTGTTCTAGAGGAACGGCTCTGTGCTCACTGCCTGACACAGCCGCATTCTGCAAACGCTTGTTCTAGAGGAACGGCTCTGTGCTCACTGCCTGACACAGCCGCATTCTGCAAACGCTTGTTCTAGAGGAACGGCTCTGTGCTCACTGCCTGACACAGCCGCATTCTGCAAACGCTTGTTCTAGAGGAACGGCTCTGTGCTCACTGCCTGACACAGCCGCATTCTGCAAATGCTTGTTCTTCTACAGCTCAGAAGATGGGTAAAGAGGGGATGACTGTCTCACTAGCAGAGCCAGAGGGGGAGGCAAGACCCCCTCACCAATCCTAGAAGACGAGTTTGCAATTAAGACAGACAGGAACTGGTGCCAAAATAATTCCCCTTGAATTCTCCTGTTAATCCATCAAACTGGGTCAGCGCTGCGGCGGAGGCAGGGAATGAATGGGGCAACCCTGTGACCATCCGAAAAAACCCCCACCTTGCCTCGTGCTAGCGGTCAGTCGGGCTAAAGTGGGACGCTCGGGGAAGCGTGGCCTGCCCCGCCACACGCCTGTCCATGCCCAGCCACACGCTTGTCCGCGCCGGCCCTTGTAAAAACGCCCTGTCTCCGGTCCGACGCGTGTCCGGTGAGCCAATATTGACACGTTTGGCACAAGTACCACGATCAGTCAGTCAAAGCAGTGTTCAAACAGTGCCCTTGGAAATGAGAAATGTCCCAGACCCCTCTCCCCTTTCAGGAAAACTATTACCGAATCCAAACTACAATGATGACGTGAACATGCGAAAGCATCACCGAAATACTAACAAATCAAAGAGAAAGATACACAGAATGACCACTAAATAATAACATACCATTACAATAAACCATCAGCATACAAGGTTGTTTCATTTAGGTGGATTCAAGTAGCCAATAGGGTTTAAGTAATCTAATCATATGATTTTAATTTTTTTTGTTGGGGGCGGAGAGGTTCATATACTGCAGGTAAATTCCATTACGGTTAATTGGCCTGGATAGATCCGATTTATCGTAGCGTGATGCAGGCAGGCAAAGCTCTCCAAGGGCGAACCGTGAACATCCCTGAGGGACACTGCCGGAGGCATCTGCTTTACTTAGCCTCCGTGTGGCAGCTACTGCAATGAGAGCAGCAACAGCGATAGGAAAATACGATCAATGCAGGTGTGGTTGATGAATTTGGTCTCCTCTGCTAAGCTGTTTAATATCAGTCTCGCTGCAGAGCGAACTCCGGCTCTGTTCAGGCTGAAATGTGCACAGTAATCCATTTTCACAGTCACGCCTCGCGGTCTCCGAGACCGGCTCACTGTGGCTATATAAATATGCACTCTCTCACTTTCCCCTGAAACTACCATTACTGTGGCCTGTCAATGTGATTTCAGCTGCAGTGGGGAGAGGGATCCACTGTACTGCTGGCGTCCTGCATCTTCCTTGGGACAACAGCGCCCTCTAAAGGGTGGAATTAATACTTCAGTATTCCACAGTAGAGTGCGATAGTGGGCTCTGAGTTGCACAGCTCATTTTGCTATTCTTCCTATAATAGTTGGAAGTGATCTTTTTTTTTAAAATTATGTATCTGAAAATTTCTGTACATTTTATTAATTTTACTAAATGTTAAAGACAATTGGCGATTTCATGAGAAGGAATAACTTGCCCATGCATTCCCTTAGCATAAATGCTATATCAGCATTGCTGTATGTATACAGCTCCGTCAGTGCGTGCAGGCATGTTCTGCAGCCTGTACGAAACACGCAAAATCACGTCTCTCATGGTTACGATACGACCAAATCCATTTACATGGTCACCTGGTCAGGCACCAGCATGCGGCAAGTCAATATTATATTAAATTATTATCGTGCAATATATCTCAGCCCAGGTGCTGGGAGCATACTGTTGTCCTGTGTCCAGCTGAGTTCTTAATTAGTCAGGCGTGATTAATTAGTTAATTAAAACCCGATCTGTGCTTGAACCTCACTTGACAGGCAGCTGCTGGTAGTTCTTTGTCAAAAAAATTATGACTGCAAGGGTGTTTTTTCGAACGAGAAAGTTAAGCTTCTGCGTTTCCTCAACTTGCTTTTGTTTATTTCTTGAGTAAATTAGCCATACAAATTGGTATTAAAGGTAATTCAATTAAATTAATTAGTCTGTCGATTAACATGTTATAAATCCTTGGGCAAGTGATTAATTTAATTGTAATAGAGACAGCTACCACAGACGTTCTCCAGGCATTCGTATAACACAAATATGTTGAAAAAACCCCTTTACTTAAACAGTACCTCACAGAAAAAAGTATGCTTTAAATCCAGACCAGTATGCATTGCAAGAAGTATGAGTTAAATCCAGACCAGTATGCACTGCAAGGAGTATGAGTTAAATCCAGACCAGTATGCATTGCAAGGAATATTCTTTAAATCCAGACCAGTATGCATTGCAAGGAGTATTCTTTAAATCCAGAACAGTATGCATTGCAAAGAGTATGAGTTAAATCCAGAGCAGTATGCATTGCTTAGTCAATGTATATTATTTCATAGCAGTGAACACAGTGGACCAAGGGGCCTCTGTTATTGACTGTGTGTAATAAGCATTCAAAACCACTGAAAGGTCCCCTGCAGTCAGAGAGCAGTGCAGAGGGTGATTGATCCCTGCAGTCAGAGAGAGCAGTGCAGACGGTGATTGATCCCTGCAGTCAGAGAGAGCAGTGCAGATGGTGATTGATCCCTGCAGTCAGAGAGAGCAGTGCAGATGGTGATTGATCCCTGCAGTCAGAGAGAGCAGTGCAGACGGTGATTGATCCCTGCAGTCAGAGAGAGCAGTGCAGACGGTGATTGATCCCTGCAGTCAGAGAGAGCAGTGCAGACGGTGATTGATCCCTGCAGTCAGAGAGAGCAGTGCAGACAGTGATTGATCCCTGCAGTCAGAGAGAGCAGTGCAGATGGTGATTGATCCCTGCAGTCAGAGAGAGCAGTGCAGATGGTGATTGATCCCTGCAGTCAGAGAGAGCAGTGCAGATGGTGATTGATCCCTGCAGTCAGAGAGAGCAGTGCAGATGGTGATTGATCCCTGCAGTCAGAGAGAGCAGTGCAGACAGTGATTGATCCCTGCAGTCAGAGAGAGCAGTGCAGATGGTGATTGATCCCTGCAGTCAGAGAGAGCAGTGCAGATGGTGATTGATCCCTGCAGTCAGAGAGAGCAGTGCAGACGGTGATTGATCCCTGCAGTCAGAGAGAGCAGTGCAGACGGTGATTGATCCCTGCAGTCAGAGGACTTTGTATAAACACTTTCAGAAGAGAGGATTGAGTGAGCTGGGGAGGAGAGAGGTTTAATATGGCGGTGCAGTCACCCCTCACATTCACCCGTAATGTTTAAAGAATAATGAAGTCAAACGCAGTCTGAACACAAAATAAACATTTCAGAGTTAATTACACAGTTCAAAAGAGACTAAGGGGCTGATTTACTAAGACCTTTAGCGTGTGCAAAGCCAATAACACAACCAACTGGTGCCAAGCAAATACCATGACCAATCCTTGTTCATGTTATTGGTTTTATATGTGCTAAAAGGTTTTGCACACACTAAAGGTCTTAGTAGATCAGGCCCTACATGTGCTTTAAGAAATTAATTTAAACTGCAGTTTTTAAAAACACATTTACCGCACAGTTTGGTTTAGCTAGCACAGTGTTCATTAGGCAAGATAGCAAGCTAAATAAAACATTTACTGCACAGTTTGGTTTAGCTAGCACAGTGTTCATTAGGCAAGCAAGCTAAATAAAACATTTACTGCACAGTTTGGTTTAGCTAGCACAGTGTTCATTAGGCAAGCAAGCTAAATAAAACATTTACTGCACAGTTTGGTTTAGCTAGCACAGTGTTCATTAGGCAAGCAAGCTAAATAAAACATTTACTGCACAGTTTGGTTTAGCTAGCACAGTGTTCATTAGGCAAGCAAGCTAAATAAAACATTTACTGCACAGTTTGGTTTAGCTAGCACAGTGTTCATTAGGCAAGCAAGCTAAATAAAACATTTACTGCACAGTTTGGTTTAGCTAGCACAGTGTTCATTAGGCAAGATAGCAAGCTAAATAAAACATTTACCACACATTTTCAATTGCCATGCACAATCACAACATATCAAATTAAATTGCATCTAAAATAAAATTTTAAAAACAGCTTTGTGGGTCTTTGGAAATGAGGATATTTAGAATATCTAGGAATCTTGAACAGTGATCATGGAAATATTGCTTCCTTCTTCTGATAAATACAATAATGCCAATAATTTATATGCACGGCCAGATACGTTGAAAGGTCTGCAGTATTTTGAAGATATATTTCACCCAAATGTATTTTGAGTATATTCCACTTAACTGCCTGACGCCTGGAACAGCATATAAGATGGTGGCGGTCTTTGATCCGGGTCTCCATGGGGGGTCTTCCAAAGGGAAGGGACCGAGAGCTGATCTGCTCCATTGGCATGTGGCCAAAGTTTATGATTTATTAAAACTGAAAGCTAAGAGGAAATGTTTGTGAATTGTGCACTCCACACCGAAACATGTCCAGTGGCACTCCAGAGAAGTGTGTGTGTCTGTGTGTGTGTCTGTGTGTGTGTGTCTGTGTGTGTGTGTGTCTGTGTGTGTGTGTGTGTGTGTGTGTCTGTGTGTGTCTGTGTGTGTGTGCTTATTACTTACGCTTGTCCCATATCGGAATTAGTTTTACATTTTACTCCAAATTTACGTATGCGGGTTCGCCACTGGCTCAGTTGAATAAGGCCCCATATAATCTGGCTGGGTTTGGCAGTGTCATTAGCTGGGTTCGCGAGTGGCTCAGTTGACTAGGTGACCAGTGACCAGTTCTCAGGGGAAGACACATTGACTTTGATCGGCACTAGTTCTCCTGTAGTACTGTGTGGCCTGTAGGGTGTGAAATAGAAAGCCCATAGGCTGGAGGGCTGCATTAGGGGTGTGTCTGAATACCTTATTTGTATATGCAGATAATGCCCTGTATACAGGCATTTCTTTCTCCCTTAAGTTGACCAATCACATTCGGAAGGTTTTCTCTTTTTTTATTTATTGGTGCATCATGGGTATCCTGGTTATGCACTCTCACCCTATATACAGTGCCCTCCACTATTATTGGCACCCCTGGTAAAGATGAGTAAAAAGGATTAGAAAAAAATTCACCATTTGGTGAATTAGCTTAATCTCACACTGAAAAAATGTGAAAAATACAGCCTTTAACTGAAGTAAATTTATTATGAGAAAAAAAAATCGCTCATCAAAAAATTATTATTTTAAACAAAACCATGTGTGCCACAATTATTGGCACCCCTGCATTTATATATAGAATAAAGTAATCATTTTAAATATTTGGTCGCATGTCTTTTGCGTGCCATGACTTCCTGATGTCTGTGACCCAACAACATCAAAAGACTCTTGATATCTTATTTTCTGGTACTCTTACAAGCGATACTATAACGTCTCTGCATTTGAATGGATCTCTATGGGAATTGGGCGGTGGGACTAGATTCAGCTGTAAATTACACAGGAACAGTATGGAATATATGGTTGGCTAAATGGCTCTAAGTCATCAAGGGTCTGAGTTATCAAACAAGTCTCAAACCATCACTCTGCTGCTTGATATGCAGTAGATATGGTTGGATCACTTTAAGGGTCATTTTTCCTGACTTATTTTTCTATTGAACTATATAGAAAAATAAGTCAGGAGAAGAAACCTTTCAAGTTATCCATCCATATCTACTGTATCTAATTTTTTCAGTGTGAGATTAAGCTAATTCACCGAACGGTGAATTTTTTATAACCCTTTTTACTCATCTTTAGCAGGGGTGCCAATAATGGCGGAGGGCACTATAACTGCATGTGGGTTCATGTATTTTTAAAAACTCCGATATCATTTTATCCATGCATTATGAATCAAATGATACTAAGATATCGTTCTAGAGGGTGCGGTTGATTAAATCTTTATATGTATCATTATCCAACATAGAATACAAATCATCAAACTGCCGTTTTTGAATGATAGTTTCCATTAAGTGTACGCATACAGTGCTCTGCCTTATATTAAAGCAAGACCCCTTCAATTACATTACCTAATCAATATCACATTCTTATTCAAAGCAAGACCCCTTCAATTACATTACCTAATCAATATCAGATTCTTATTCAATTTTGCGAGAAATTGCTATATTTTTCCATATTTGTCTTTATGCCGTGTACGATCTGTTTACCACAGAGCCAGGTGAGCCTGGTTATTACTAACATACAATGTTAGAGTTTGATCTTATTTATAAGATAAATACAGCTTGTATTTCCATGACAGTCCTGCCTGAACAGCTGTGTTAGAGACTTCTCAGCCTCAGCACTGAACATTACAGTCCTGCCTGAACAGCTGTGTTAGAGGCTTCTCAGCCTCAGCACTGAACATTAAGCACCCAGGAAACACTCTTCCCGGGCATTAGAAACACTTTTTTAAAGTAACGTTGTTATTTCTAGATGCAGAGTATTGGACTCAGGAACACGCCCACAGGTACGCTACATAAGAGTTTTAAAAACAGTTATTGTATTGTTGATGAGATTCGCGGCAAAATAACAAAAACTGCTGAATGAAAGAACTTCATAAGGTTTGGAAAAGCTGGCAAGCCTAACCCTAAATAATCTTCGTTCTATCCTGAAGAGGGCTTCTACCCAAACACGGGCTGACTCATTCTGGTGAAATGAGATAAAGATTCTTGCCATGTCCTTGGACCTTTTGTAGTATCGCTTGTAGAAATACCAGAAAATAAGATTTCAAGAGTCTTTTGATATTGTTGAGTCAAAGACATCAGGAAGTCATGGCATGCAAAGGATATGTGACTAAGTATTAAAAATTATTACTTTATTATACATTGGCTGCAGTTATTGTAAGGGGGCAATTACTTTTTCACACGAGGGAAATGGGTGTTGGGATTTATTGTTCATTAAATAAATTTAATAAGTAAAAAACAAATGTGTCATTTGTTTACTCAGGTTCCCTAAAATCAATATTATATTTTGTCTAAAGATCTGAAAACATCCAGTGTGAGAAATATGCAAGAATAGAGGAAATCAGGAAGGGGGCAAAAACTTTTTCACAGCACTGTAGAAGGTTTTGTCTAAACTGTGCAAGACAGTAACCATGAGGGTGTTTTAAATTATATTTAATTCCTGTTAGAAAAGTATGCTGTGGCACATTCATGATCTCTTGAGCTGCTAAACACAGAGTTAATATTCACCTTCAGAGAGAAGGAGGCTACGCAGTTAAATGTCCAGTGTTAATTCAACTCTAACAGTGTACATATGAGCCTACTCTGGCCATATTATGTACTCTGTTAGAGTTGAATTAACACATTTTACTGTGTAGATGATTAATGTTGTGTATGTGATGATATATCTGAAGTTCCCTAACGGAAAAATAAAAGTTATTCTATTCTATATTAAGCTGGAGGGTGCATTGGTATCCAGCCCATCCACTGTGAATGGTGATAACCAGGCCATATTTTAAACCCGCCATTGAATGCTTATTATTTCTGACGACAGGAAATGAACATTGTTCTATAAAAGGCCATTTGCTTGAGCAAATCCACAAGCAACTTGAATTCAACTGCTAAGGCATGCCACCGATCAATAGAAATCACAAGTGAAATATGCCTCGTCCTTTTTAAAAAACAATACCAGTAACCATAGTGAAACATCATAAGTGTTATTAGCTTATATACACATTGGGATAAACACTGTAGAATACAATGTAGAAGAACTGGAATATAATTTCAGTCACAGCTCAGACATGCCACTACTAGGGGGTGAAAGTGGGCTGTAGTTCTTATGGAGAGAGTCTACACCAGGGGTGGCCAATTCCAGGCCTCGCGGGCCGGTGTGTATGCAGGTTTTTGCTGCCGCCAGTTAACAATTATTGAATTAGCCCAATCGTTTACACGATCTGATATTTTAATATACATATCCGCGATATGAACAGCAGCTGATGAATGTTCTTGTGCCGGTATGCGTCAATGCGTGTATTGTAGCATTTTATCGTTCTGTAATTTACAAGTGAATCGGTGATTGTGTGTATGACTAATTAGCTGATTGAACCTTGGTAACTGGTGGCAGTAAAAACCTGCATACACACCGGCCCGCGAGGCCTGGAATTGGCCACCCCTGGTCTACACAGTGAAATTCCCAGTGTTAAATCAACTTGTACAGAGTACATATGGTCACAATTGGTATAAATTCTCCATGCTGGGCCCTTTTCTGTCTGGCTTTAGGGCCGGGCACAGCACTATTACTGCTACCTGTCTTGTTTTAAATTATATTGTGACTGCTCTGGATAACAGAGAGCATTGGGCTGTACTTTAAGCCTTCGATAGTAGATCACTTCTGCTACTAAACATTCACTTAGACATTGGTTTTTGCTACTCTTGCATCGGCTTATTTGCTGATTTTTGTATGTGGTTCCAAAACTACCTCGCTAACAGATTTTAATGTGCATAATTTGTAGATATTTAATCTGAATTTTTACTAAAGGTGTAACCCTAGGTTCGATCTTGGGGCCACTCTTGTTTATATCAATGATATTGTGTTAGTCCTGACTTAAAACTCACTTATATGCTCAATAATTTACATTTCTTCATTATTCTTCAAGAAAACCTGATTAATTCTGAAACTCATTCTGAACAGAGAAAACTAAATGTTCCCAAGAGTGAAAAAAATTTAATACAGCAGTTTCCAAATTTGCTTTTTAGATGGCATTCATATTGAAAGGCCCCAATTATAAATATCTAAGCATTGAATTAGACAACAAACTTGCTTTCAAAATTTTTGTGAACAATCTCACCAGAAAGTAGGTGTTAAAATTGGGCTATATGTACACAAAACATCCTTTCCTATATTTGGCAGAAAGAGAGTAATTCAGGCAGTTTTTCCCTCTGTTTTAGTCCATGTAGACATATTTATAGGCATGCAGCCACTACCACCACTAAAACTCTAGATGCCACTCTGCTCAAAGATTCATTACAGGTGATAAATATGTCTGGGCAGACTACCACTGTATTTATCTTCACTGTTCAGTTGGAACATTATTAACACACAGGCTTACAAGACTGACTCCAGGTCCCAAAACAAACTGACGGGGACAAGCTGCGTTTTACTTTTATGCCCACCATACCTGGAATGAGCTGGAGAAAACTTTTAAATTGAAGAGTGTTTTTCCAAAACTCACTCAGCAATTTTGAGAAAATCAACAGTTTTTTTGCATGAAAAATAAATTCACGTTTTTATACATTTAAATCCCTAATAATAGTGTGAAAGTAAAATTGCAAATATCTAACCATTTACCTGAAATTATACCCACCCAAATATTTATCAAAATGCGAAGTTCGGAAAAACACTCCTCAATTTGGCTCTTTACCGTCTTTGAAGCAATTTCAGAACTTAATGTTGAATCTTAATTTTTGATCATTTTTGACTATTGTTTTACTTAATGTTCCTAGTTATTTTTGTTGTAACTCGGCCCACAATCTTGTCATGCGTTTAACTCACTCAAATGTCCAATATCCCGTGTTCACTATCCCGTTTCATCCCCGGGTCTTGTGTGTGAAAAGGGGTGTAACTGAGGGGCTCTCCCTCAATACTTTGAGGTTTAAAGACATACTATGCAGAATTTTTACCCATTTACCTTTATAAAATCACCAGGCTCAGTCATATCTATAACGCACTGGCAATCTCGGTCTATGCGCATCCGCGCTCCGGTATTTCCTCTTCCAAGATGTGCTTGGAACGTTTCTGGGCATGACGCTCTTTTCTGTGTGGAGAGGGCTGAGTGGTTACAGAGACTGTGGGGTGGGATCAGGAGCCAGCAGAGCATTTTGTAGCCAGCTAGCTACTGCAATGGCGGATGTGAAGAGGCGCAGGTACAGCAAAGCGAAGTGACAAGCGGACAGGGCTCACACAAAAACCAGAGTCAACCTTGAAATTGCTTTACCTCAATAGCAACGGTTGAAGTTCACCAAGGGGATGACAAGCGACACGGCGTTGGACGTTTTCTGTTGGACCTGAAAATAATGCTACCTCTAGCCAGCAGCTAGGTACAGTGAGTGGGCGGGGTTTGAGGATGGAACTTCCACGATTGTTATTTGTATGTTAAGGCTAATAGGACTATATTAAGGCAAAAATCCTGCATCCAGTCATAAAAAGCCAAGTTACTCAACATCACATGGAGACCAGAGTGGACCCAAGTGCAGAGACTCAGAGGATACGTAGGTTCAATAAGAATTAGTTTTACTATTAACAAGAGAAAACAATAAACAGGTGGGAGCACGAACTAAACAAGAAACACTGAAGTAAAATTTAAAAAAACAGAGAATTAAATTACAAACAATACAAACACAAGAACTAACAAACTTAAGAAACATAAGAACTAACAAACGTGTGAAAACGAGATTCTAGAGAAGCTCAGATTAACACACAGAGAGAAGCCACAAAACACAAAGACTAAGTGAAACACAAGCGGTACATATACAGGAACAATGGGGAGCAATTGAACAAAACTAACGAGACACAGGTGCACTAACGAGACACAGGTGCACTAACGAGACACAGGTGCACTAACGAGACACAGGTGAACTGACTAATACACTGAATTAAACCAATGAGCGCAGACAAGCAGAGACAATGACCAATCAATTAAAAACAATGAGCAAATGAGCGAAGTGAACAAAGAAAGACAATGAACCAGGAAGACAAAGACAAGACAAAATCAGGGGGCCATTATCTGGCGGGGCCGAGCCAGAACCATGACATACACATACAAAAGAATTACATTACATTACAGAATTAAAATAAATCTGTCGACACATTCATTCAAGTAACTTGGGCCCGTGTTTCTCCGTCCTACCATGTCACCTCTCGTTTGCGTTCCTCAAATGTTGTCAGTTCAAAGACACACATACCTGAGTCTTAGTATACCTGAAAACAGCCCACTTCATAGCACGTTCTGTATGACAAACTCTCGCTGCCGAGAGTGGAATAAAACCATTCCTTCTGTTATTCATTTATTTATTTATTCATGTATGTATTTGTGAGTAGGCGACGACCCCAGGAGGTTAGCTGTGTGCTCTGTAGTGGGCGGGGCTCTGGCTGTGCGCTCCGTAGTGGGCAGGGCTCTGGCTGTGCGCTTCGTAGTGGGCGGGGCTCTGGCTGTGCGCTCCATAGTGGGCGGGGCTCTGGCTGTGTGCTCCGTAGTGGGCGGGGCTCTGGCTGTGCGCTCCGTAGTGGGCGGGGCTCTGGCGCGCGCTCTCTGAGCGCGTGCGGATGAAAGGCACTAGGGGAGTCCTGTGGGAAAGCCACCAGAGCCCCGCCTCGCTGCGTTACCTGCCACTCAGACACTGGGTTCAATACCATTAAATATTAAATGGAAAATAAGATGTGGAGCAGCCAAACGGTAACATATAGGACTGTCTGGGGCTGCTTTATACCCCTGCACTGAGAATAATTGATCTGGAGGAAAGTGACAGGGCCAAACTGTACCCTCTGCATGCCAAACAGCCTTAATGTATGTAATCCTATACGCGCTATCCGCTTAATGGCAGAGACGCATATACTATCTGCCATGTGATATAAACTCTGAGCTGTTTACTTTCTTACTGGTCTGCCCCTTGCTGGAACATTGTCCATGAAGCGTGTGTTTGATTCAGTAACTCATTTTTCATCTTCATACGGAGTTTGTTTTGTATGTTGATCTTACCTTAAAGGAAAATGCAGGTAAGGATATGTTTTCTCTCCCAGGTACGTTTCTATAGTGTTGTCTCTTCTCAATAAAATGCTGAACAAAGACGCAGTTTTGCTGAAGATGATTCAAATTTGATATTGTGAAATGGATGATTTCCTTTTTGACAAACTTCACACTTAAAATCAAAAACAAAGCTGCTACTCTTGTTGAATATGTCTATTTTCCAACACCTCAGTATTATGGTGCTTTTGTTTATCACAAAGCAGCCATAGATATGTACAGTACAGGTGTATGTAAACCGCACAGGGAGATGTGGGGCCACTGGCCATACCCACACACAGCCCTACTTCCTGTTCCTGTTGCTAGGAGATATGAGAAAGGGCAGACTGACTGCGGTATGACTCATAGCCTATTAGAAACCTCCGCTTGTCTATTGGAGCCTGAATGTGCAGTGGAGGCAGTGGAGTTGTGCTATGATTAGAGGATATTAGGGGGAAATGTATCGACATGATTAACCATAATCCACCATTAAGATGATATAGAAAGTCTTCTGGGAAAATATTAAACTTAATTTTGATATTTATGACCAACCTAAATTAGAATTGGGTGATAAAAAATGTTTGATAACCCAACACCCCCTCCCACAAATACGCAGGAGACGCAAACCAGTCATAATGATTCAGGTAGAGAGAATAAGACCGAGACCTGCCAATAAATGAAGTCTACTAAATTAAATAATACTCCCAACACGGGAAAGAAATGCACAAATAATAATAATGAATGCTCCCTGTCTGTGTGACATTATATCTGCAATAATAATAATGTTTGCCAATTCCTCGCAGTGGCAGGGCAAAAAATCCTCATCAGCATTTACATAGGAAATGCCAAAGGTTAATGAGAAATCGCTCGACTAATTAACTTGCTGTTTGACTTTAGTTAAACCGAACAAACGCACGGGGGCCGCAATCTCATTCTCTTCTGGCGTCGGTGGCATTTCCCGTACGGCGGGTGCCATTGAACATTTTAAATGGGTTCTTCTTATGTGGAACAGATTGTTCCATTCCAGCGCTGTTAATGGCGCCCGTCACCCCCGGTAATGTATGCGGTATCCTGAATAATTCGTATTTATATTTTTATTCATGGCGTCCTATGATAATTACTGAAGGATACAAGGAGACGCGCGTGCGACACCTCCGCGGACGCCCGGGGGCAGCGAGCAAGGTTGCTCTGATGAATGCGCGTGTCAGGAGCTGCTGGCGTTTCCATCCTTTCTGTTTCCCGTGTGTGTATAAATGGCACGTTTTCACCGCAATTTGTCCTGCACCCCACACTCGCATTCATTCACGTGTCGCGTATCGCTTTACATATATCCGCATCTTAATTGGAATAACCAAAGTGATAAATGTGGTTTCTTCTTCACAAACACTAAATGATTGGTCTCTATTAACTGACTTGACCCTCATTTTTGCTGCAATTATGTAAAAGTACAAGCACTTCCAAAGGTGAATCAGACTCAAGCGCTTTCTGGCCTTGCGAAACACCCGTGCTAATGTGTTCACGCTTGAAGAACACAGAGGCTCGTCCAAGATGTCTGCTTTAATTCTGGAATTAAAAACCACATACATAAGAGGCAAAATACAGAAAGAAGTAGACTACATGGCAGGGTACTTAGCATGTGCTTCTGACAGTGATGGACATACAAATGTGTTGGGGGGATGTCAGGTTAATCACACGTGTGTATGTAGGTGATCAGAGGACAGAAATAATTTTGCCTGAGTGGTACGTATCACAGGACCAGGTGAACTCCGGGTGGGAACGTTCCGGTCATGACAGACACCGCGCTCCAGACGTTTTCCTCCTGGAGAGTGAACGTCGAACGACATATCACTGCCAAACAAAAAGCGTGAAACATTTAAATCATTTGTGAGTATGAAGCATTTATTAAAGTAATGTTGTATCCAATGACCGCAAGCTTATCTGCTTACCCTAGGCGGTCATTTTCAAACGGCTTCAAAAAGTCTTTCCGCTTTGGGACTGTGGTCGCCAAAAGGCCAAGATGATTTTGTGTGTAGGTATAGGTGTGTGTGTATGTGTGTCTGTGTGTATGTGTGTCTGTGTGTAGGTGTGTCTGTCTATGTGTGTGTGTGTGTGTCTGTCTATGTGTGTGTGTGTGTGTGTGGGTGTATGTGTGTCTGTGTGTAGGTGTGTCTGTCTATGTGTGTGTGTGTGTGTCTGTCTATGTGTGTGTGTGTGTGTGTGGGTGTATGTGTGTAGGTGTGTGTGTGTCTGTCTATGTGTGTGTGTGTGTGTGTGTGTGTAGGTGTATGTGTAGGTGTATGTGTGTCTGTCTATGTGTGTGTATGTGTGTAAGTGTGTGTGTGTATGTGTAGGTGTGTGTGTATGTGTAGGTGTGTGTGTGTTCAGCACAAAGAGACTGGCAGAGCACCAGAGAGAGGCTGGGTGGGTGTGAGCCAGGCGAGGAGGGGGCAGTGATTTTCTATTACTTCTAACTCTCAGACCTGTAGCTGTGGAGACTTCTCTCCCCCTCTCTCTCTCTCTCCCCCCTCTCTTTTTTTCTCTTTCTCTCTCCCCTCTTTTCCTTTCTCTCTCTCTCCCCTCTCTCTCTTTCTTTCTTGCGCTCTCTCTCTACCCCCCCTCTCTCTCTGTAACTCTCACTCTCTCTACCCCCCCTCTCTCTCTCCCTTTCTCTCACTCTCTCGCTCCTCCTCTCTTTCTTTCTTGCGCTCTCTCTTTCTTTCTTGCGCTCTCTCTCTACCCCCCCTCTCTCTCTCCCTTTCTCTCTCTCTCTACCCCCCCTCTCTCTCTCCCTTTCTCTCTCTCTCTCTCTCCCCTCTCTCTCTCCCTTTCTCTCACTCTCTCGCTCCTCCTCTCCTTCTCCAGTGTTGATGGCACGCGACGGCATTGCCGTGCGGATCTGTGTGCTGTGCGCGGATCAAGGTGCTGCGCGCTGCCTCGCTCTCTCTCTCTTTCTCTCACTCTCTCGCTCTCTCCCTCTCTCCCTCTCTCTGCTGCGGACAGACAGCTGGACCCTCCCGCAGGTAAGAACACCTTTTACTCTTCTATCATGCCTCCGCTAGCGTTTGCCGGGCAGTTTGGACGTGTTTGGAAGAGCACTGTCGTCACTGTGAGGTCTCCTCGTACAGGGAAGACAGAGATCTGTCTGCTGCAGGCATAAAATTTATGTTTACTTAAAATGAGTGACAGTATACCGGCTAAACAAACTGTTTGAATCACTTCTGACAAGTAGGCTTATTGTGGTTAGCTTGCTTAAACTATTCACATTTAAGCAAATTAACCGTAATAACCATAATGATAATAACCATAGCTTTGCCAAATCAACACAATTAAATCATGTGACCTTATTACTGGCCAATAAAGAATCAGCATGTCTGTCAACCGGTCACCTAAAAGGAGATGACATCACACTCTGGCCTACCAAGTCCAGTATCTGAATCACTGGGGCCAGGGTAAGAGAGCTGTTTGAATCACTGGGGCCAGGGTAAGAGAGCTGTTTGAATCACTGGGGCCAGGGTAAGAGAGCTGTTTGGATCACTGGGACCAGGGTAAGAGAGCTGTTTGAATCACTGGGGCCAGGGTAAGAGAGCTGTTTGAATCACTGGGACCAGGGTAAGAGAGCTGTTTGAATCACTGGGACCAGGGTAAGAGAGCTGTTTGAATCACTGGGGCCAGGGTAAGAGAGCTGTTTGAATCACTGGGACCAGGGTAAGAGAGCTGTTTGAATCACTGGGGCCAGGGTAAGAGAGCTGTTTGAATCACTGGGACCAGGGTAAGAGAGCTGTTTGAATCACTGGGACCAGGGTAAGAGAGCTGTTTGGATCACTGGGACCAGGGTAAGAGTGCTGTTTGGATCACTGGGACCAGGGTAAGAGAGCTGTTTGGATCACTGGGACCAGGGTAAGAGCGCTGTTTGAATCACTGGGGCCAGGGTAAGAGAGCTGTTTGAATCACTGGGACCAGGGTAAGAGAGCTGTTTGGATCACTGGGACCAGGGTAAGAGCGCTGTTTGAATCACTGGGACCAGGGTAAGAGTGCTGTTTGAATCACTGGGACCAGGGTAAGAGTGCTGTTTGAATCACTGGGACCAGGGTAAGAGTGCTGTTTGAATCACTGGGACCAGGGTAAGAGTGCTGTTTGAATCACTGGGACCAGGGTAAGAGAGCTGTTTGAATCACTGGGACCAGGGTAAGAGTGCTGTTTGAATCACTGGGACCAGGGTAAGAGTGCTGTTTGAATCACTGGGACCAGGGTAGCAGCACTGTTTGAATCACTGGGGCCAGGGTAGCAGCACTGTTTGAATCACTGGGACCAGGGTAGCAGCACTGTTTGAATCACTGGGGCCAGGGTAGCAGCACTGTTTGAATCACTGGGGCCAGGGTAAGAGCGCTGTTTGAATCACTGGGACCAGGGTAGCAGCACTGTTTGAATCACTGGGGCCAGGGTAAGAGTGCTGTTTGAATCACTGGGACCAGGGTAAGAGAGCTGTTTGAATCACTGGGACCAGGGTAAGAGTGCTGTTTGAATCACTGGGGCCAGGGTAAGAGAGCTGTTTGAATCACTGGGGCCAGGGTAAGAGCGCTGTTTGAATCACTGGGGCCAGGGTAAGAGCGCTGTTTGAATCACTGGGGCCAGGGTAAGAGCGCTGTTTGAATCACTGGGGCCAGGGTAAGAGTGCTGTTTGAATCACTGGGACCAGGGTAAGAGAGCTGTTTGAATCACTGGGACCAGGGTAAGAGTGCTGTTTGAATCACTGGGACCAGGGTAAGAGAGCTGTTTGAATCACTGGGGCCAGGGTAAGAGAGCTGTTTGAATCACTGGGACCAGGGTAAGAGCGCTGTTTGAATCACTGGGGCCAGGGTAAGAGCGCTGTTTGAATCACTGGGGCCAGGGTAAGAGCGCTGTTTGAATCACTGGGACCAGGGTAAGAGTGCTGTTTGAATCACTGGGGCCAGGGTAAGAGAGCTGTTTGAATCACTGGGGCCAGGGTAAGAGAGCTGTTTGAATCACTGGGACCAGGGTAAGAGTGCTGTTTGAATCACTGGGACCAGGGTAAGAGTGCTGTTTGAATCACTGGGACCAGGGTAAGCGAGCTGTTTGAATCACTGGGACCAGGGTAAGAGTGCTGTTTGAATCACTGGGACCAGGGTAGCAGCGCTGTTTGAATCACTGGGACCAGGGTAGGAGCGCTGTTTGAATCACTGGGGCCAGGGTAAGAGTGCTGTTTGAATCACTGGGACCAGGGTAGCAGCGCTGTTTGAATCACTGGGACCAGGGTAGCAGCGCTGTTTGAATCACTGGGACCAGGGTAGGAGCGCTGTTTGAATCACTGGGACCAGGGTAAGAGAGCTGTTTGAATCACTGGGGCCAGGGTAAGAGAGCTGTTTGAATCACTGGGACCAGGGTAAGAGAGCTGTTTGAATCACTGGGACCAGGGTAGCAGCGCTGTTTGAATCACTGGGACCAGGGTAAGAGTGCTGTTTGAATCACTGGGACCAGGGTAGGAGCGCTGTTTGAATCACTGGGGCCAGTGATTGTTTTTTACAGCCTGTGAGGTAACATACTCCGGGGAATACGACTGGGAAGTGTCCCTGAATTCAGTGGCTGGTAATCACTCCACTGGGAAGATGTATAGATGCCTACTCTATAAAACCAAACCAAACTGCACGTGTACTACAAAAGCAGACGCCCGCAGCCAAAGAGACCGGGATTGTCCGTTTGTTACGCCTGGGCGATTTTCTGAGGGACCGAATGACTAAAGATCACAAGCTCATCGTAAACAAACCCGGTTTGGCTCCTGCAGAAGAGTGCCTGAGACCCACAATGCATCAGTTTTAAATAGGAAGTGAATTGAGCTGGGAATGCTCACATGCACAGCGCAGGGAAGAACAGACCATGCACACTGGTGTACAAGAGCTTGAGCTATGGGATACGGTCACATGACTCGCATCTTAATGCACTGTCACAGACCCCATTCCTCCTGTGCGAGTGTATGAACTGCCTGGCGGTGGCGGGTAGGCGGGAGGGTGTGATTCAGGCTGTATGACTCACCAGTCCATCATGTTGCCTCCCCAGTTCATTTCCACACACCTCGCACCTCCGGGCTGTGATCTGCTGTCTCTATGCAGGGCCATGAGGAAACCCTGAGAATGTCTTCCTGCCTTTCCCCTCCATCTCCCCAAAACACGTGCTGCCTGACAGGAGCCGATCGGCCAAGGTCACAGGGGGTTACCATGGCAACCAGACACACATGCCTCCGGGGCTTCTGTCTTTCATGCTTGCTTGCATACGCGTGGGCTAGCATACGTGTGGGTTTGCGTGCGTGGAGGTTTGTGAACATGTGTGGGTGTTTGTGTGTGTGTGCCTTTGCAGGTGTAGGTTGTGTGTGTGTGTG
The DNA here is from genome assembly GCA_022702515.1 of Ilyophis sp. 1 JC-2022. Classification (NCBI taxonomy): domain Eukaryota; kingdom Metazoa; phylum Chordata; class Actinopteri; order Anguilliformes; family Synaphobranchidae; genus Ilyophis; species Ilyophis sp. 1 JC-2022. Next base: position 3,170,546 of record CM040396.1, on the reverse strand, counting down.
TGTGTGTGTGTGTGTGTGTGTGGCTTTGCAGGTGTGTGTGTGTGTGTGTGGCTTTGCAGGTGTGTGTGTGTGTGTGGCTTTGCAGGTGTGTGTGTGTGTGCCTTTGCAGGTGTAGGTTGTGTGTGTGTGTGTGTGTGTGTATCCGGTTTCACCCTTCGCTCCGTAACCAGGTTCTTCCCGCTCCCCACAGACCCTCTGGCTGAGTGGGGTGTTCCCCTCTGGCACGCCGGGACATCCATGGCGGGCCTGACAGAATTACCCTGCTGCCCAAACTGCTCAGGCAGGCCGGGGGGCGCGGCTCAGAGTTTCGGGGTGCGCTCCTACCTGCACCTCTTCTACGAGGACTGTGCCTTTCTGACACCCCGAGACGTGGAGGAAGACCTGCAGAATAAGGGGAACCCCATCTCCTACTGGTCCTGGTACGCTCTTCTCTGGAAGGTAACGACGTACATCCTTGTCCTGGTACTCTCTACACACCACTGAAGGCTTGACTCACGCCTCCAGTAAGCTAATGGCATATCGCCGTGGTTCCCAAACTCGGTACTGGAGTATCGCTATGTAGGCAAACACAACTGCAATCCCAGAATTATAACAAGCTGTACATTTTTCTTAATTGGGTGCTTTTCATTTTTAAAGGAATTATTCACCATCTTAAGCCACATTATGTCAGAAATAGCTATGCATTACATGAAGAATAAAAGTCCCATGTTCATATTGTGCTTATTGTGCTATAGCCTATTGCACGCTTACATAAGAGGTTACAAAATGTTCTAATTAAAGACTGAGATTAATCAATCGGCTCATAATTAGGTTGATGACATGTGTGTAAGTTCTTTCATAATTTTTTCCTTAAACTTATTGACACAATACAGGTTTGACTCATTGTCATTTGATTTGTCATTGAATTCTTCATTATCTACCAGATGACTAGTTTTAGTGACCACACCTTCACTAATCAGGAGCCTATTGATTCACCCTTTATTTCAATGAGTTAAAAAAAGGTATAATTAAAAAAATGACCTCTTTTATGTATTTATTTTGTAATATAGCACAATAAGCTCAATGTAAACATGGGATTTTTATTCTTCATTGCATGCTGTACACAGGGGTACTCCAGGGCCGAGTTTGGAAACCACTGGCATATCGTATCGTGTATGTTTCACCTCCTCTGAACTATCAATTCATATAGGCCACAGATTATATAACTTCTGTTAGCTAAACTAGGGCAGCCCTGGGCATAGACTGGCCTGCTTTTATCTCATTGTTATTTCCTGTTTCCTGCTTTCTGTCCCCTGTGCAGGCCAGTATCACAGCAGGGCTCCTCCTGGTGGTGGCTGGGGGAATTGCACTGAGCGCGGGGCTCCTGCTTCCTCCCCAGATCGAGGGTTTCGGGGAAGGGGAGCTTATAATGGTGGACGTGCACGCCGTAGGCCACAACGCCGTATTGACAGAGTGCCGCCTGGCGGGGGCGCTGCTGCTGGCTCTGGGCAGCACCGTGCTGCTGGCGTGCACGTTGGCCTCGCCCGTCTGCAGGGCCACGGAGCGGGTCCAGGATGACGGCACGCTGTCGCCGGGGGCGTGGTCTCATCCCGCCATATCGCCAATCCAGCTGCCGCTGCCCGTCACCCTGGCACACACGCTCAGCGTACAGCCCAAACCCGCGCTCTGAGGTCTGCGGGATGGCAGGGAAACCCAGAGCGCCGGCGGAACTGCGGCACCATAGCAACGCTCTATGTTTGCTCGGACCGGCGGTATGACCTCATCAGACATGCGCCACTTCATCCATAAAATCCATTATTTTTTCTTCACATCGCCGGTCACTCATGAAGTCTGCAGGACAGTCGCGTCCAAACGGCCGATTTCACACAGCGCACCGCCTTTAACTGCCAGCATTGTAGGCTGTTTGTAAAAACTGTGTAAAAACAGCTCCCACAGGGTGGAGACACACGCTTGGCTGTGACAGTCCATCCTGCGGATCTTGGAGTTGCCTTATTTTTAAATAAAAACCGGCTACAATTGCAAGGCTTCCGTGTTTGACTCCTTCTGTTTGCGGGAACGGCACAGACACGTTCACAAATTCACAGAGTGAGATTCATAACCTTTAAAACATTTAAGCCGCTGCAAATCGAATACATTTTGTACACTGCGGGCTGGCGTGCTCCTGTTCCCCCCATAAATAATATTCCTTTTGATATATATTTAATGTGACCACGAGGCATCTCCTACATGCAAATGATGTATGAGCCATAATGTAATGTCACACACAGGAATGAGTGGCTAATTTATCTGACTGGAAACCTATTAAGTCTGGCTCTGCTAGCAGGGAACCAGAAGGCACAGAGCTTTGGGGTTAAGGAGTCCAACGCCATTTCAATTGAACCCCTTCTTGCACAGAGGGCCGGTTATTATGTGTCAGGAAACAGCATCTGATTGAATTTCAGGAAGATAGGTCTCCATATACTGCGTACTGCGACTTTAATTAAATTAAACTGGGTTGACCTTTCTCCTGCTTTGGCATTAAAACCGAGGTACACATTCATGTGTAGCTACTACGTGAAAAATACCTATAGAGTTCTTAGTCTGCATGTGAATCATACAAAACTATTATCTGTCACGAGTTTAATTATTTATTTGGTTTTGTGCATTTCCTTTGTAAATCAGACACCGTTTCTTCCTGCTCCTGCTGCTCATTTTGTTGTCGCCGTATGCAGTCCAGCTTTGATGGATCTTTTTTCCTGTTAAAATGCTTTCTTTTCAATGGCTTGATTGACAGTGATATCACTCAATATTTGCAGACGGTGTGTCGCTGTTTTGATCCTCCAGGGCGGTATTCCACAAAGCAGGATTACTAGGTTAAATCTGGAAGATGGACTGAAGTAAAAAGAGCTGTTATCCAGCTAACTCTGTAATCCTGCTTTGTGTAATACCCCCAGAATACTGGAGATATACTGTATAGAACACAGTCTATGCACGGGCGTATCCCGTACAACTCAGGAAACGTTTTAATGATGTGGACGCAGCAGACTCTTAGGTACAGCTTTACCGTCATGGCAAATGGCCAGCGTCCGACTGCACTTGTCACCGTAAGTTTAACATCGCGCAAAGGCGCTTGCGTGAAAGTGCCGTACAGGCTGAGTGCCACACAAGCTGCTGTGCAAATGTTGTCAAATTTCCTCGTTCCTGATCCAATTAAAGCAAAAACACAGCGGGGAGTGATTTAACCCTAATATTATGTTTATATTTTATGACGCTTTTTATGTTTGGGGTCATATTGACCACAAAAGTTTAATCTGACAGAAAACTATTGTAATAGAAAAATTTGGTCACCTGTTGTGTGTCACAAGCTTTTTATCTAAAAATATTAAAAATCTGTGATGAAACATCTTATTTTAGAGCCTGAGGTAAGTGAAAGTTTGTGAAGCTTAAAAAACATAAATGGGAAAGTGCCACCAGAACCATCCACAAACAAACAATGTTGTATATTTTGTTACATTTTATACAGCTAACCCACAAATGACCCCACACAACACCTTTCTATACACAGTTGGTACAGGGCTTTTGAAAATATGGCATTATGTTTATTGTGGGTTTACTATTTAATTCCAACAAATGACAAAAAAAAATCATAAAGTGTCAAAATGAAAAAATAAGGTTAACTGGCTTTGAAGAGACGGCCAACATTGAATCGGGTCAAATTGACCCGGATCATAATAGGAGGGATACAATGGAAAGTTAGCATTTGCATTGTAAAATGATGTGTAACTAAAACAAGGCATTTATACTGTTCTCAGATGACATCGGCGAGAGGCTTGTCAGACTCAGTGTGTGGTGGATCTGATTGGCTCATCAGAGGGTCATTTAAAAAGCCTTTTCGATAGGAGAGCCACAGGGGACTGGGTATCTGGCAGACCTCATTTGATTCCTCACTCGCACTTCTGGCACGCAAATGGATTTAATTTTGCTTTTAAGCTTTAATGAAACTGGGAAATCAGGATCTCTGTCTCCAGTCTCCTCCTGAAAAACATGCTACATTATTAAAACTATCTATCACGTCTGGGGCGCCTTGGAAAAATGAGTCCCGGACAGACGTTAAGACGACGATCGCGACCGAATATGCTCTGCTGACCGGACAGACGTTAAGACGACGATCGCGCAAAATGAGTACCGGACAGACGTTAAGACGACGATCGCGCAAAATGAGTACCGGACAGACGTTAAGACGACGATCGCGCAAAATGAGTACCGGACAGACGTTAAGACGACGATCGCGACCGAATATGCTCTGCTGCTCGTACATTGACAGTACCTGCTGTTCTTATGAATTAAGCGAAATTAAACCATGCTGTCAGAAGACTGTTCATCTTAATGAAAATATTGAATCTGCATGACTACGTCAGCGTAAATGTTGATTTATATATTTAATTCAATGAGCTAGTGTTGCAGTAGAATAACAAGTAAGGATATTTGGAATTAATTACCATTGAAACCTTTAATTGGAAAATAAACTCTGTTGCACTTTTTCTATATATTGTGGCGATCCGGGGCGATTACAAGTGATGTAAATTATTGTGTATATCGAATTGTGTATGTGTACTTGTGCTGTGCAGACCCAGTGCACGAATGATGATTGATGTAATCACATGATCAGAGCGTGTTCAGAAGCTCTGACGTGTACAGTAACAATGGCGGTTAATATTTGAATACAACCTCCCGCCAGAACGGCGACTGTTGTGATAAACAACAGTCGTATACAGTTCAGCTAAATGTGGTAGCATGCGCTCAACCAGGTCCGCTCTATAGAATGTTCGAGCGAGGCCAACGGTTGTTTTTGAGTATGACTGAGGGGATTACGTGTGATTGGTTAAGGTGAGCTGCAAGGCACCTATTAGAGGTCGCCTTTGTTAGCATGCTCATTTGCATATCAGGGGCTATAAAGCTGGCTACAGTCCAGCGCGCGTAGTCTGTTCTGTCTGTATGCTGAGGAAGGAAGAAATAAGAGATTGTGCTCTTCAATAAAATATTACCCTGAAGCAAACCTGACTCCGACTCCATGGCTCGCCACAATGGTGTCAGAAGCGGGACGATCTGGGAACAGATCCGCGAATTGGAACATCAGGTGACCAAGCAGATGGACGTTATCGCAGGAGCGTCTGCGAAGCGGACCAACAGTAGACCCGGCGGGTTCCCCGAAGGAGCCAGCGCCGCAAGACCGGAGCGAGAGAGGCCGATTACAGACCAGGCGGAGGTGCCCGCGCTGGTGGCTGACCCCGCGGCCGGAAGCGGAGCGCAAGTAGGTCGGCTGGAAGCCAACGAGGACGCCCCTGCTTCCAGGCCGAGCCAGACGGCGGTGCCGGTGCAGCGACCGACCACACCGTCAAAGGCGGCGATCAAGCTACCCCGTTACACGGGAAAGGGTGAGCTAGAGTCGTACCAAAGCCAGGTACGATTCGCAGCTAGCTACAATGGCTGGGGCGAGAGCCAGACAGCCACCCACTTAGCGTTAGCCCTGGAGGGCGAGGCCTGCCAGGTGCTTCTAGACCTGGACAGCGCCGAACCACTGACGCTACCGGCACTGATGACAGCGCTGGAACGCCGGTTCGGACAGCGGCAATTCCTGGAGGTGAGCCGGGAGAAGCTCGCCACGCGACGGCGGACCGGAGCAGAGAGCCTCAGCGTCCTCGCCGCCGACATCAGGCTGTTAGCTCGCCGCGGCTACCCTCAACTCGACAACGCAGGCCAGCAGGAGCTAGCCTGCCAGACCTTCACGCAGGCCCTCACTCCGGAGCGCCTACAACAACAGGTTCGCATCGCCAAACCGGAGTCCCTGGACGCAGCGCTTCGCGAGGCCGAGCGACTGGAGCTCATCCTGGGCACCACACCCAACGGGACCCCGGCTAACAAGCCCCGGGTCCGAGCTGCCGACTGCGAGGACGGCGAGGAGGTGAGATGGGTCCAGCGGAACCAAACTCGACCGCGGCAGCGACCGGAACGGGAGCGACGCTGCTTCCGGTGCGACGAACCGGGGCATTTCGCCCGCGATTGTACCGCCCCTGCGCCAAAAGCGAGAGCTCCACAGCCGACGGGAAACGACGACGGGACGGCCCAATGAGGAGACCACCGTCCCATGCCACACTCCTCCTCAACCAGGCCCGACCCCAAACCAGCACTCACGCGCCCAGCCTGCCTATCCTAGCAAAAATTCCAAGAGCAAAAGTTCCGTTTGATGCTCTTTTAAGAGCAGAGGAACAGGCCCACGAGGCCGAGCCTCGTATTGGCAGGCTGGGGACGAAGACCGGGCTGTACTTGCCTTGCAGTTTGGACGGACAAGCCTGCTGGGCGCTGGTCGACACCAGAGCCACTATTTCCCTGGTAAGGCCGGGGGTACTTCGGGGTACTAGCGGGCTGCTTTCGGGTGCATGGACCCCTACCTCTACCCAGCTAACCTCCGTCACTGGGCAGAAGATGGGCATGCGTGGTAGTAAACAATTACAAGTGTGTGCAGGAGCCCAGCGAGTGAAACACGAGTTTTGGTTAGCAGATATAAAAGATGCATGTATTATCGGTTTGGATTTGTTAGCGTTGTGGGGAACTAGCATAAATGTGATAGCCGAAACGATAACTATTGGTACCGAAACGCTGGGCCTCCGATCAAAATGTGAATTACAAGCAGCCCGCCGAACTAAATGCCCTGGGGTGCCCCCCAAACACTGTCGCCCCAGTTCTGTGCTTGCCATGACCACCGCTGATTCGCCGCTTGTTACCGTGGTACCACCTCAGGTTACAGTACCACCGCAGACGGGCGGGCTAGCCTCAGCTACCCAGCCCTCTGCGGGGGTGCTGCAAGCCGTCCTAGCATTATGGACGCGCAGCAGCAAAGGGCTCACACCGCAGCAGAGCCAGCAGCTTAAAGCCCTGCTTGTCCGTTACACTCACCTATTCGCTGTGCGGGACGAAGAATGCACACAGACCGAACTGGTTCAACACCAGATTGATACTGGTTCGGCTGTGCCCATTCGGTTACGTCCGCACAGGCTGTCTCTAGCCAAGCGAGAGGTGGCGGAGGACAAGATAAGGGAGATGGCAGCTGCGGGCATTATCGAGCCTTCTGAAAGCCCATGGGCGGCCCCTGCTGTCCTGGTTAAGAAAAAGGACGGGGAGTGGCGTTTTTGTGTAGATTATAGGCGTCTTAATCAGATCACAAAGAAAGACGCCTATCCACTTCCCCGTATTGACGAGGCCTTAGACCATATCGCGGGGTCCAGTTGGTTTAGCTCGCTGGACCTCCGCAGTGGCTATTGGCAGGTAAGGCTGTCCCCGGAAGCGAGGGCAAAATCAGCTTTTACCATAGGGCAAGGGTTGTGGCAGTTCCGGGTCATGCCGTTCGGGCTCTGTAACGCCCCTGCCACTTTTGAGCGACTGATGGAGCGGGTGCTGTCGTCCGTCCCGCGGAGTTCCTGTGTCGTGTACTTGGACGACCTCTTAGTACACGCCAGCGACTTCGAGCAAGCCCTCGCTCATCTAAACGACGTGCTTACTGAGATTGGCCGGGCTGGGTTACGGCTCAATCCCAAAAAGTGTCAGCTGCTCCGGAGGGAGACCGCTTTCTTGGGGCACGTCGTTAGTGAGCAGGGTGTAGCCACTGACCCAGCTAAGGTGGCTTCTGTGCGGGAATGGCCGACGCCTAGCAATGTGGGTGAGCTGCGGAGCTTCTTGGGCCTAGTGTCGTACTATAGACGCTTTGTCTTGAGTTTCGCCACCCTGGCTAGTCCGCTTCATCGCTTGACCAATAAAGGTCAACAGTTCGAGTGGACAGGGGACTGCCAGAATGCTTTTGACCAGTTGAGAGACGCCCTAACGGCGGCTCCCATTCTAGCATATCCGGATGTCGCGCGACCATTCATCGTCGACACGGATGCTAGCAATGTCGGAGTCGGGGCCGTACTCTCCCAGGTGGGACCAGACGGGGAACGAGCGGTAGCCTACTACAGTAGCGCGCTGAGCAAGGCAGAGCGAAACTACTGCGTTACTCGGCGCGAGCTGTTAGCGGTGGTCAAAGCGGTTCGCCATTTTCGCCCTTACCTGCAAGGCAGCCATTTCCTCATTAGGACAGATCACGCGTCACTAACCTGGCTTTTAAATTTTAAAGATCCGGAAGGCCAGGTAGCCCGCTGGCTCGAGCTGTTGCAAGAGTACGATTTCCAGATTCAGCACAGGCCCGGAAAGCTGCATGGTAATGCAGATGCGCTTTCCCGGAGGCCCTGTGCAGAGCTGGACTGTAGGCCTTGCACTAAAGCCGAGCAGCGAGAGCAGGTGACGGAGATAGCATGCCAGGTTCAGGCTGTAGAGGGGGAGTTTGAATGGTTGCCTCTTAGCCAGCAGGACCTGCGCTTAGCGCAAGAGGGCGACGGCGAGCTGCAGCAGGTGCGGAGCTGGGTCACGGCAGGGGCACGGCCTGCATGGGGGGAAGTGTCGGCCAGTAGCCCAGCTGTAAAGGCTTACGTGAGTCAGTGGGGGAGCCTGACGTCGCAGGATGGGCTGCTCTATAGGCGGTGGCAGGCCCCCGGCTCCGACCAGGACCTCCTCCAGCTGCTGGTGCCCCGTGCGCTCCGCCCTCAGGTACTGGGACTGGTACATGGCTCTGTGGGGGCGGGGCACTTTGGCATCAGCAAGACTTTGCACCGACTGCGGAGGAGGTTCTACTGGCCTGCCTGCCGCCGGGACGTGGAGCTGCACGTCCACTGCTGCGACGCCTGCACGGCCAAGAAGGGGCCGACGCAGCGGTCGCAAGCCCCCCTCCAGCGGTACGTCGTGGGAGCTCCGATGGAACGGGTCGGGGTAGACATCTTAGGGCCTTTCCCCGTCACCGAGTCCGGCAACCGCTACGTGCTTGTGGCCATGGACTACTTTACTAAGTGGCCCGAGGCGTACGCGGTGCCGGACCAATCGGCGGACACGACGGCGGAAAGGCTCGTAACTGAGATGTTCGCCCGGTTCGGAGCCCCCGAGGAGCTACACAGCGACCAGGGGCGAAATTTTGAGTCGCGGGTGCTGGCGGCTGTGTGTAAGCGGCTGGGAGTGGCCAAAACCCGCACTACGGCGTTGCACCCCCAGAGCGACGGGCTTGTGGAACGTTTTAATAAAACACTGGCCACCCAGTTAGCAATTCTAGCCAGCCAGCACCAGCGGGACTGGGACCGCCATTTGCCCCTGGTCCTGTGGGCATACCGCTCCGCCGTGCAGGAGAGCAGTCAGTGCTCCCCCGCTGCGCTCATGTTCGGGCGTGAGCTGAGGACGCCCGTCGACTTGGTGTTCGGAGCCCCGCCCGGACCAACGGAGCACCACCAGTCAGAGGCCGGGTACGCACGGGCCTTAATCGAGCGCCTGGAGACCGCCCACAGCTTTACCCGCCAGGCCCAATCCGCCGCAAGTGTTAAGCAGAAGCGAGCGTATGATGTGCGCTGTCGGGGGCAGCCCTTCACCAGCGGAGACAAGGTATGGATCTACTGTCCGATCCGTAAGAAGGGTCTGTCCCCGAAATTGCAGTCGCATTGGCGGGGCCCTGGTGAAGTGGTGGGCCGCATTAGCGAGGTGGTCTATCGAGTGCGCATGCCCGGCCGAAGGAAACTGGTGGTGCTTCACCGGGACCGTCTAGCTCCTTACCGGCCGCTGTTGGATGGTGTTGAGGAGGGGATGGGCGTCGGCGAGGATCAACCCGCTTTACGTGCGCCCACCCCTCCTCCACCAGAAAACCCAGCGGCAGCTGAGGGCCCCAATCGCCCTTCTCGCCAGCGGAGAACTCCTGCCCGCTTCCGGGACTTTGTGCGTGAGTGCGGACAGTTTAAGGGGTCGCAGGGGACTGCTGACCCCTTAGGTGGGGGCAGTGTGGCGATCCGGGGCGATTACAAGTGATGTAAATTATTGTGTATATCGAATTGTGTATGTGTACTTGTGCTGTGCAGACCCAGTGCACGAATGATGATTGATGTAATCACATGATCAGAGCGTGTTCAGAAGCTCTGACGTGTACAGTAACAATGGCGGTTAATATTTGAATACAACCTCCCGCCAGAACGGCGACTGTTGTGATAAACAACAGTCGTATACAGTTCAGCTAAATGTGGTAGCATGCGCTCAACCAGGTCCGCTCTATAGAATGTTCGAGCGAGGCCAACGGTTGTTTTTGAGTATGACTGAGGGGATTACGTGTGATTGGTTAAGGTGAGCTGCAAGGCACCTATTAGAGGTCGCCTTTGTTAGCATGCTCATTTGCATATCAGGGGCTATAAAGCTGGCTACAGTCCAGCGCGCGTAGTCTGTTCTGTCTGTATGCTGAGGAAGGAAGAAATAAGAGATTGTGCTCTTCAATAAAATATTACCCTGAAGCAAACCTGACTCCGACTCCATGGCTCGCCACAATATTATATCATTTTGTTACATATTTTTGCGGCAAAAATATGTTTTTCCCCTATAAAATCATGCATGAATCAACTGTCTTTGAACAACATGCTTTCAACACCATATAAGTACTGATAGGTTCCTTTACCGGAAACACAAAACACATACACCCCCCAACACACACACACACGCATACACAGACACACACACACACCTTTCTCCCACACATACATGCATAAACACAGAAACACACACACACATACACAAGCATAGACATGCACACACACATTATGTACACAGAAACACACACACACAAGCATACAGACATGCACACACACATTATGTACACAGAAACACACACACACATACACAGCCTATTTGGAGGCATTGTGAACCCTTGTCCCCAAGTACAGTAATCGTACCAATTTAATTGCTGCAGTTGCGTGATTTCACCACAGAGGGGCAGCAACAGCCTATTTACCTGGACCAGAGCTGAGACGCTATTGTTGTGCTGTTCTGACCTCAGTCAGTCAAACTGGTGTTGAACCCAATCAGTCAGAAATAATAATGAAAATGTCCAGTGATTTTCTAGGCAACTCAACTAGGCAGTTTCAAAATGAATATCATCCCTGCCTTCCGCAATAGCAGCATAGTTCAGCCTGTCTTATTTCGGGAAACCGTGAGAAGGTCAATGCACCCAGAAAAGCAAAGTGACTTTCCACCGGCTGAGGCCTTCATATGATCTCACATCATGCAATGCTGGTGTTTACAGTAGCAATTACTGGAGCTGTGTTATCTACAGCTTCTTAAAGGCTCGCTCCCTTTCGGTTTGATGATATATTGCTGCCTTATCAGTACGTATCTCATGACGCAGTTCCTTATAATGATGTGTGTGTGTTTTGATACAGAAGGAAAGCTGCAGCCACGTTTGATCGCTGTTTTCACTCGATTGCCACTGTGGAAGGGGAGAGGAGAAACAGGTGATAAACGGCCGTCGCACCTCCCTGAGAATACATGCCTTGATCCATATCAAGACTGCACCAGCGGCCAGCGTGTGAGAAGTGTGCGCATGTCCTGAGGAGTTTCTCTAAACTGTCACAGCACCAAGGATACATTCATTTATCGCAATTTCTTATTTTATGGGAACAGTGTCAACTAATTGGTGACAATAAACAAAAGGGCCTTAATGGATCCCTAAGGACCTCCCCTTTTATAAATGTGTGTGTGTGTTTGATATTACTGATTCACTCATTGTTATTTATAAACCCCCCTTCTATGAAACAGAGTGTGTGTTTGATATTACTATGAATAAAGCAATGTGATAAAGCAATGAATACTACCTCAGTGTTTCATACAATATATTGAAGTAGGAGAGGGGCTTCCAACCCAGGTCTTAGGGTTTCCACATGTATCCTGGCTCCAACCTAAACCTATGCCTTAAGTATACAGAGTTGTTATTAGACACTTTTAATGTGTAATGATGAGGGATCATTTACACACTTAAAACTATATTATATCAGAAACAGACAGTTTATGTTACAAAGAATTAATATTCCATTGCGTTTTCTGTTATGTGCTATGGCCAATGATTCATGTTGAAAGAGGTTTATCTATAATTGATTAACTGATTAACTGATTTACAGCTGAAGTCATTCCTTCTAAATGTGTGAAATTTATGGTTTCACCAACCTTACTTAATCAGGAGACTGGAATTAAATAGGTTGGAATCATCATACACAAGGGTGCTCCATGACTAGGCCTCGGAGGCCCTGAACTATGATATTTAGGAAGTGAAAATGGGTGGATTGGTCGCCAGACCATCTGCTCCATGAGAAACAGACCTTCTGGACATCCAGCGCACTGACAGACTAGCTGGATGGAGACATGCAGTGACTCACAGTGAGGTCAGTATTGAGCTGAACCCTGATAAGCCATTATGTTACCCCGGTATGTATTTGGACATCCCTGTCCCATCCTCCACCCATTTCCTCATTCACACATCCTCAGGCACTCCCTGTAGGAAAAACAACATTTGTCTGCTTCAGAAAGAATTAGGCAAACCGGCCAATCAGTGTGCGTGCTGTAACTGTCTGTGCGTGCGTTGTAACAGTAACAATGGGTGTGTTGTAAGAGAATGAAATAGTGTGTGCGTTCACTGTAACAGTTGTAACAATGCGTACAGTGTAAGAGTGAGTAGCAGTGGGCATGCTGTAACCATGTGTGTGTCGTGTAATAGTGGTTACGGTGGAATAATGTGCGCTGTACGTTAGTGCAGTGTAACTGTGTGTGCTGTAACAGTGTGTAATGTAACCACGTGTGTGCAGTGTAACAGTGTGGTGTAACGGTGTGAGTTGTAACAGAGTGTGCTGTAACACTGTGTGTTGTATGTAAGTTAGTGCAGTTTAACTGTGTGTGTGCTGTAACGGTGTGTAATGTAACCACATGTATGCAGTGTAACCGTGCTTGTGGTGTAACGGTGTGAGTTGTAACAGAGTGTGCTGTAACAGTGTGTGTTGTATGTAAGTTTGTGCAGTGTAACAGTGTGTGTGCTGTAACAGTGTGTAATGTAACCACATGTATGCAGTGTAACCGTGCTTGTGGTGTAACGGTGTGAGTTGTAACAGTGTGTGCTGTACATTAGTGCAGTGTAACAGTGTGTGCTGTAACAGTGGGCAGTTGAAAGGTGTGTAAGCAAGCTTGCGGTCTGAAACCATAGACACAAAACTTTTTGGCCCTGTGGCCTTCCACTGTGAGCTCACAGAACAGCTGGCCTTCCACTGTGAGCTCACAGAACAGCTGGCCTTTCACTGTGAGCTCACAGAACAGCTGGCCTTCCACTGTGAGCTCACAGAACAGCCTGCTGTGACTAAAGAGATCATTCAGAGCGCTCACTTCCTCTTGAGTTCCACAGAACAAGAACACCCCAGAGACGGCACATGCACAGGGCTACCTTACCTTACAGCACCTGCGTCTAATCCACAGGCCCGCCGCAAGCTGCCATTGTCATCTCCGCCTCGTCGTCGTTGGGAAGTCCCTTCAGCTTGGATCAGTGCAGTGTTCCTGGAGGCCTGTATTCCTCTGGGAACGGGAATCCCACAAAGCACCGCATGTTCACGCAAGACTGTCCAGGCGCGTAGAGACCGCCGTGTTGACGGCTGCTCTGAGGGGAGGAAGACGAGGAGTGGCGATGTGTGAGGCTGTGTGTGAGGCTGTGTCCTGCAGTGATACCAGGAGGAAGGGTGTCACCAATCCCGTAGAAAAGCGCAACCTTCCCATTAGCGCTTGCCGGTCTCCCGCAAGCGCCTGCGCATGCCTGCATGCCTGCGTACGCGCATTTCTGCATGCCTGCGTACGCGCATTTGTGCATGCCTGCGTACGCGCATTTGTGCATGCCTGCGTACGCGCATTTCTGCATGCCTGCGTACGCGCATTTGTGCATGCCTGCGTACGCGCATTTGTGCATTTCTGCATACCTGCGTACGCGCATTTGTGCATGCCTGCATACGCGCATTTGTGCATGCCTGCGTACGCGCATTTGTGCATGCCTGCGTACGCGCATTTGTGCATGCCTGCGTATGCGCATTTGTGCATGTCACAACCATGTCAGCAGCCTGAGGCCACGGAACAGAGAGCACACATACGACCCTGTTATGTCACGCAGGGTTGGGGCACACGCGTGTGCGTGCGCACGCTGGGAAAAGGGGGTGTGCGTGTGACCTGCCTGCTGTCTCAGACGTTGCATCCTGTGCGGCTGCCGCAGGACAGGAAGTTGAGCAACCGGCCAGGTAGGGGGCGGGGCTGTGGCCGCTGGCTATGTCCTGAGCGCGGTCCCCCACTCAGGCTGCCGTTGTCATGACTCCGGATGCTCTACATGCACCCCCCCGCCTCCCCCCAGCACAGACAGGCAGCTCTTGCCTCGATGACCATATTCCTGTCTCCATGGCAGCCTATATGCTTTACAGTGCACTATTGAGGGAATCGGCCATTTTGTAGGGTGTCATCCATTCTCAGTGTTCTCAATTGAGAATTCGGAAACCATAAGAATGGACAATCCCCTAAATAGTGCACTATGAAGCGTATCGGGAGCCATTCCAAACGCAGCCCATCTTTGGTCCTCGTTCACCCATGGGAAACAGGAAGAATGCCAGGCTGTTACCATGGTCCCCTGTAACCAGCAGCAAGAGAAAAGCCCTCCTTTCCTATAATTAAGTGAGGCCCATAGGCCCGTTTGATGTGCAGCCCTCACCGTAGCTTCATAGGAACGATTAGATAAGATATAATCAGCAACAAGGTGCCCTGTACATTTCTCCTTTTGTGTGTGCTTTGTGTCGTGTGCACAAAGTTAAAAAGCGTACTTGCAATATTTATGGCTTGATACTGGAGGCAATTAAATTGATTATGAAATATAAGTGAACCTGATAAATAACTAGAGAAGAAAAACACATTTAATCGTTGCAGGATCACTTGGAAAATGATCGATTGTATTCATTAATTCCTTCTGCCACCTCTTGTGAATAACTGCACACTGATGCAGAAAGTGACATTACCATGACATACCAAGTGACATGCAGCAAAGGCCTGATTTACTAAGACCTTTAGCATACGCAAAACTAATAACACAACCAATGATTGGTGCAAAACAATTACCATGACCAATCATTGGTCAGGTTATTGGTTTTGCGTGTGCTAAAATGTTTTGCACACACTAAAGGTCTTAGTAAATCAAGCCCCATATGTCAATTTGTAGTTATTGCTATTCATGAATATTTATGTAGCTATTATGAAGGTACTATGCAGTGCTTATGAAGGTTCTATGCAGTGCTTATGAAGGTTCTATGCAGTGCTTATGAAGGAGTGATTTTGTGTGTGCATAAATGTAGGGTCTAATGAGGTTGAGTAGGGTCGAATGAGGCTGAGTAGGGTCTAATGAGGCTGAGTAGGGTCTAATGAGGCTGAGTAGGGTCTAATGAGGCTGAGTAGGGTCTAATGTGGTTGAGTAGGGTCTAATGAGGCTGAGTAGGGTCTAATGAGGCTGAGTAGGGTCTAATGAGGCTGAGTAGGGTCTAATAAGGCTGAGTAGGGTCTAATGAGGTTGAGTAGGGTCTAATGAGGTTGAGTAGGGTCGAATGAGGCTGAGTAGGGTCTAATGAGGCTGAGTAGGGTCTAATAAGGCTGAATAGGGTCTAATGAGGCTGAGTAGGGTCTAATAAGGCTGAATAGGGTCTAATGAGGCTGAGTAGGGTCTAATGAGGCTGAGTAGGGTCTAATGAGGCTGAGTAGGGTCTAATGAGGCTGAGTAGGGTCTAATGAGGCTGAATAGGGTCTAATGAGGCTGAGTAGGGTCTAATGAGGCTGAGTAGGGTCTAATGAGGCTGAGTAGGGTCTAATAAGGCTGAGTAGGGTCTAATGAGGCTGAGTAGGGTCTAATGAGGCTGAGTAGGGTCTAATGAGGCTGAGTAGGGTCTAATGAGGCTGAGTAGGGTCTAATGAGGCTGAGTAGGGTCTAATGAGGCTGAATAGGGACTAATGAGGCTGAGTAGGGTCTAATGAGGCTGAATAGGGTCTAATGAGGCTGAGTAGGGTCTAATGAGGCTGAGTAGGGTCTAATAAGGCTGAGTAGGGTCTAATGAGGCTGAGTAGGGTCTAATGAGGCTGAATAGGGACTAATGAGGCTGAGTAGGGTCTAATGAGGCTGAATAGGGTCTCCCAGCTGCAGCCTGGGTCTGTGTTGGACACAGGTCTGCAGGTCAGTCCGCTGGCGCGGATGTCTGGTGCAGAGTGACCACATCCTGGGTAGGCCCCCGCCATGGCGGGCGGCGTCCAGCCGCCTCTCTGTCTGCCTCGTCGAGGGGCCCCAGATATAGCCCTGGATATGGGGGTGCAGCTACGGGCTGCAGAAAGCTGTGAGTAAGCGCTAAAAACCACGCTCCTGTTGCGCGCACAGCTGTGTAGGAAACACTGCGAGAGAGAGATGACTCACGCGTTAAAAAAAAGAGTCAAAACGAACACGTCTAGTCATTTTGAAACCCAGACGTCCACGCACTCTCACAGTCTCTGCAGAGAGCTGGGCCCGTTGTCATTCTTCACACACTGCAAAAACCAAAAAATAAGTCAATCTTAACAAGCATTTTAGTCTTATATTTAGACTTAGAATCTTATTTCTATTACTTTTTTTTTGCTAAATAAGACAAAACGATTGCCAATAGGGTGAGATAGTTTCACTCATTTCAAGATT
>CM040396.1:3133916-3146416 GCA_022702515.1 Ilyophis sp. 1 JC-2022 | reverse complement strand
ACAGTATCACTGCTCTGTAATGAAACTCTGACAGTTACTCATATCTGGTGAAGATCTGACAATATTACTGGTCTGCAGTGAATATCTGGCAGTATCGCTCATATCCAGTGAATATCGGACAGTATCACTCATATCCAGTGAATATCTGGCAGTATCACTCATATCCAGTGAATATCTGGCAGTATCGCTCATATCCAGTGAATATCTGGCAGTATCGCTCATATCCAGTGAATATCTGGCAGTATCGCTCATATCCAGTGAATATCTGACAGTGTCACTAGTCTCTGATCAAATTATAAAACGTGATATTATCTCTGGTCTGTAGTGAAGGTTTTACACTGGTTTACGTGAAAAATCTGAGTGTCACTGGTCTCTGGTTTTTGGTAAAACTCTGATATGTGACAGTGTCACTGGTCTCTGGATCTGAGAGCGCTGCTAGTCTTGCACCTGCAGGCCTTGTTTATCCTTCCATCTCATCAGCCAATCAAATATTTTATTTCCACAACTGAACATTCAGAAAATCTTGGAATTTCAGCTGAAAAATGGCAATCGTCCATGGCCCCAAATTCAAAGATGCAATTCATCAGAAAAATGTGGCGGTAACCACGTACTTCCTCTTTCTTGAGAGATACACAATTAAAGCCTTGTACCTTCCCGATTCCTTTTTTCTTTGAATGGTGTGATGTACGGATATCTTTAATGAGAACAAGAGGAACTATAATATCGTAGATAGTTATATGATGAATGAAAAGAAAAAAAAAGGCAAATGTAATATGAGCAAGTTAATGTTGTTTTAAATCAATGATAGCATTTTATTTCTGCTTTTATTCCCCCGTATGAAGTATGTGGAAAATGCTGCTATGTTAAATACACTTCTGTCAGGTTGTGTAGCATTTCCACATTTCATGCAGAGAAAAGAAAATGATGACAGTGAGAAGGTTCAGTTTTCCTGTGGGATCCAAAGTATGTCAAGCAGGATCATTCTCAACAATGATGCTCAGCTGAGAAAAGGCAGCAGGCTTTCATTAGAAAGTGAAACACTCCTCTGGATAAGCTGTGGCAAAGTCCCAGCATGCAATGGGTAATGGAGGTTTTAAGCCCAGAGAGGGGCAGGGATTTGTAGACATAAGTACAAGATAAACCTGGGAAAAACTCAAGAGCATGTGTATTGTGGGGAATGAAGTATTACAGTGATTCTGGATCATTTCATATCTATTTTGTAAACAGTTCAGACACAGGCAACACCACATACATTCCTATTTCACACGGCCTCAAATAAACCCAACAGACTGCAGTTTGGGACCACAATATTTACCGTGTGGAAAGGTTTCATAAGCTGCGACTTTCACAAGGGAAGTTGCTTGCAAAAAGCTTGTCAGAAGTGCTTTATTACTGACGGTGCAATCGTTCTTAAATTCCACGGTAATGACGAGAGTGAAAGTGATACTGTTCTGATATTATGACCTACAAACAGTATCCCGGGTTATATCCACAACAGAACACAACATGAGTGTGTGTATACACCTTCCCTTGGTTTCAAACGCATAAACCTGTTCACTATGCTAATAAAAAAGATAAAAAATGTATGTTCAAATAATCATTTAACAATGTTTGTGGTGAGATGTACATTTTTAATAACCTAGGACCAAAGCTCACAGCCGTCAAAATGGCGACAGGACGGTAAGGACGTAAGACCTGTTGCTAATGAGACGTTGCGTGTAGCGTGGCACCAGCGCTGCCAACGGTTTCCTATGGAAAGCACCTGACGCACGCTCAAAAGGCTGCCCTCGACTCACAACATCGGTTTCTCTTATTCCTTTCTCTTATATTATTGCTTGTTGTATGTTTCTCTTTTTTGGCTTTGCCTGTAAAGTCCCCTGTTTTTTTTAGTCCTCGCCTATAAAGCGTTTGGGGAAGGTACAAGATAAACTTAATTATTATCATTATTAGTATTGCTGTTGTTGTTGCTATATGTACTTAAATACTAAATGCTTCAGCCTCATTGAGGCCGTGGAGGCTATGTGCAATGCTGCGTCGTGTTTACCAATACCAATCCAGCAATGAGTCATGTGACTTGTGTGACAACACAAATAAGGAAGGACCGAGCTGGCTGGCAGTGCCAGGCACAGGTGTGTTAATGAGGCAATGGGTGTTTTCCTCATTCTGAAATGCTGTTAGCTGGTTCCTCTTTGCCTGGCAGGTGGCCATGGATGTTATAAAGGTCAGTTTGCTTAGTGAGGCCTCCACGCCCATCCCCACTGCGGTGGACTGGAGACGGGAACGTTTCACTGCAGTGACACCGCGAGGTTGACTCTTTAAAACAGGCTTATCAACAGTTCCATTAGAGAACGCGCACATTATCACACATACACAAATGCGTAAACATTGAAAAAACAGGTTCTTATAGTGCCTCAAACCAAATGTGTGTGTGTGATTTGTGATTCTGCATGTTGGAATTGCGGGGATATAGGCCACACACACACACTCATTCACACACATGCACACTCACTCTCACACATGCACACACGCACTCACACATGTACTCACACACACGCACACACACACACACACAAAGGACGGGATGAACGCTAGCGGGTTTGTTGTTATCAGGGCTGTGGGAGCCCGTTGTGTCCGGTCCTGCTCATTATCTCGAGTTCAGTTCCTCTGCCTTGCACAGCATCCTGGGAACTGTCTCTCTCTCTGGGATGTCAGACCGTCTCACGCTGTGGAAGCCTAACCCCAGGGGGGCTTCAGCTCCTCTCCATGGGAACAAAGGAGGCCTTGTATTTATAGCACAGCCAAGAATGCGTAAACATTGGCTTCCTCGGAACAGAGGCGAGAGCAAACGCGCGTCACTCAAGCCGTTACCAAACATCCTGCGAGAGGCCAGAGGGCCGCTACGCGCTGTCAGTCCGGCCCGTAGCCGCTCTGGCCCAATCATGGGGGGCGGGCGCTCACCCGTCCCCAGGACAGTGCTCGAATGAGCGGGGAGTTGGACCAGAACTGAGATAGCATAGCCGCATTGCTTCAAAAATTGATCTAAAAAAAAGCACTTTCTGCAATATCCTCATGCTCAGTGCCTCTTACCTTGAGTAGTACTGTGGGGGAAAGAGCTTCCCCTTTTCTTCAAATGTCTGCTTGCAGTTTCCTCAGTGGTAGAATCCTACAGGTGAATTGTGCAAGTTTCAGTGGCATCACCAGTGCCTTCAATACAACAAAATAGTTCTGTTTAGTTAGAACTGTATACAATGCAGGTAATCCACATGTCTTCAAACACATTTTAATCATCAAAGTGTCATCACGAGATTCTGCTAACAGAATTCCTCGCAAAAAGAGTAGCAGCGAAAATTGCAAAAATGATGGAAACATTCTTCAGTGTCCATCTAGACAAAGCAAATATTCTATGGTATGGTTAATGATAACCATACCACGGCATATGGTATGAGTAATGATTTATTATTTTATTTTTATCGTTCATTGTGCATCTGTGTAATGGGTGATTCAGATTTGTAATCATATCCAAAAGTTCCGATTAAAGAAAAGGTTGATGGGGCATTAAAATGGCAGTAACACATGGTTGGCCCTCATAAGAGGAATCCGGCCTCACCCCTGTTGGGAAAACCTTTCACACAAACAAAAACACAGGCTAAAATAAGCGACACAGACACAGACACATACAGGTAAACAGAACAAGGAGGAATGGGCATTCAATAACAAAAGAGTTATTATAATAACAAATATTTTAAGAAGACAGCACTGTATGTCAGTTTTTTCCTAATGTTTGTTATTCTAGGCTTCTAATGGCAAGAATTTTTTTCAGGCTTTTAATGAAGCAAGTGTATTTAAAAAATATATATATATTTTCAAATAAGGGAGAGTATATCCAATCAGCTTCGAGTAACAGCTTCTCTACATGAGTAATGACCTCATTTTGAGATGTCTCTGTTAGTCCTGAGATACACACACACACACACACACACACCAGTGTAAAATTCAACACCCCGGAGGCATTCTAGAGCCCGGGGGCTGTGTTTGAGGCTTCTGACCGACTGTAGCCATGGTTGCGAGTCTCGTCACGCTTTTTCACAATGAGTCACTCTCTCTCTCTCTCTCTCTCTCCTGCCCTGCGCCATAAGCCATAGGCAAGCCTGGGAGATGGGAGAGTTAAGGAAACAGCATTGCCTTCCTTTCTCAATGTTGAGACTACGCTCCTCATGGTATTCCTGCCAATTTACATCATTGATTTAATTCCAACCCAGCAGGAACCACAGAGATAAAGGAAGTCCAAACCAGTGAAGCAAGTTTTCTTTTAGAGTAATGAATACTGCATATATTAGCCGGAAGTTTCATTCATACCCAATATCCATGAATCCTGGATTGTTGTGGATAGTTTCAACCCTAAGGCTGTAACCCTAAGAACCAGACATGCTGATAATTCTATCATTGCCCACTGGTTCCCCAACCTTTCATTAACATCCAGTAAACACAACCATGACACAGGATTACACCTGTATTATTAACAAGACTCAGATCATTATGTTGTTGTTTTTTGGAAAGCCCATTTCTCTGTTTGCATCACATGAATATAAACGCATCCGCATATTCGGAGGCCGTGGTATTTCTACCTGGTGACCGACTGGCTGGATGAGCTTTGCTGAATAATATTTTTAGAGTAATCTTAAGCCTTCCTGGTATTAAAGAGACACGGTCACTGGCGATGCTTTCAGTGACGTGACAGTTACGGAGGCGAGCCACTCCGCCATTTTCCTCTCAGACGATAGGTAAGGTAAGCGGCAGCCATAACTGCAGGCTGTCGCTGTAACCGAGAGAGAGACAGAGAGAGACAAAGCGAGAGAGATTGAGAAAGGGAGACAGAGAGCTCCCCTTATCTTTGCCGGAGACTGACTCATGTAGTTCAGCCTCCTCCTCCGTGAGTATTTATTTGTCTATAGACTACATACCAACTACACAGTGTCTGTTTATTCCTCATCTCAAGCATGAGACAGCCTCTTTGAGCACTGATATTATTCCTTCCAGATTCCCCCCAACAGTCATTTAATCACCCCCCCCCCCCCCCCACATTACCATCTAACCTTTATTTTTTATCAGAAAGTCCCACTGAGATTAAAATCTCCTTAAAAAAGAAACGGGTTGCACCACTGATCTTACAGTATATGTCATATCTAGCACCATCAGCATAAAGAAACAGTGGAAAATTTTCACAGAAATGTATGATGTAACGAGAAGACACTCTATAATGTTGAAATTGGGTTCATCACGTTACCGTACGCGTGTGATTTTATTTCTTTTTTTTTCAAATATGGCCAGAACAAGCTGATATTTCCCACCCCTGCATTCATATGACTTCCAGAAAAAAGGAAGAATGAAGAGTTCTGACTAACTATTTATATTCTGAAATAGCTTCCTCCCTCTCTCTCTCAGCTTCCTCCCGTTCCTTTAGTCACTTTCTGAGGGGGAACGCCGGTCCTCTCTCAAACGCTGTCCTCTGACTCTCCCATTTTAAGAATCGCCAGTCTTTCCTGTAAGTGCGCTTTTGTTTTTTCCCTGTAAGCGGAGCGTGGCGGATGATTTCCGTTAAAGAGCAGGAAGGCACTTCCGCGGCTCTGCTCGTGACGAGCTTGCCCTCAGGCGCGCTAGCCCGTCAGCTCAAACGAAAACCCCCTTTCTTCCCCGGACAAAATTCTAATGCTTGTAGGTCTATACGCAGTAAACGATATATGAAAAGTATAATGGACTAATAAGAGTAATAATGCCATATGGCATTAGACAAATTAACTGAGCCATCGGCCATGACAGGCTTAAAAGTCTGATACTCCTGCACAATATTACCATTTATTTGCTTTCATCCAGGGTGAATCACACAGGTTTGAGTATTCATTGTTTCATACATATATTTGAAACAAGATGTATATTTACTGGATATTTCAAACCAGTTCGCTGACTAAGTCTCATCTGAGAAAAAAAAACTTTATGAACTGTCTTTTCTTCGCTTTATAAATTCCAGTTTTCTCTCCTTTCTGCGCTCTTTGTTCACAAACTCTTTTCCGTGAGATTAGCGCCTGGCGTGCGGCGATCACTCAGGGCCCGGCGTGGCTGTTGCGTGCAGATTGCCCCGCGTTACGGCATCCGGAGTTCGCCGGCGCTCGATTGCAACGTGAGACAACATCATTGCCAGGAGTTGCATGTGGCGATGATGTGTCAGAAATGTTATTTCTCGCGAGCCCGTATCGGCAGCCTGACGGGGACCGTTGTTACGGAGCCGCTCTCAAAAGAGCCCTTTCTGAAAAGGGCCGGGTGCGCAGAGGATTCCTGAGCGTGATTCATGCGCCGTTTCGGCTCTCTCCCTGCATGGCCGGGGGGTTAAAGAGAGAGAGACTGACGAGAGAGAGGAAGAAAGAAAGAGAGAGAGCGATAGAGAGAGACAATGAAGGGGAGGGGTGAACAGAGAGAGGGGGAGAAATGTAGAGAGAGAGAGAGAGAGAAAGACAGGGAGAGAGAGAAAAAAAACAGAAAGAGAGAGAGAGAAAGGGACAGAGAAAGAGAGAGAAAGGGACAGAGAGAGAAAGGGACAGAGAAAGAGAGAGAAAGGGACAGAGAGAGAAAGAGAGAGAAAGGGACAGAGAGATTTTTCCTCTCGTGGCAGCCCGGCAGTGCTCTCTTGCGAGGTGCTCCAGTCACATGGGGTATTGCGCAACCTTCAGCCCTGCAGCCCCTGGTTGATCCATGTTATTTGCACGGTATTACCTCACTCCGCAGTCTGACACGTACCGCATTCCTAGAAACGGTTGACTTACAGCCATTACAGACTTGCACCTGAATACGAGAGGGTTACACAACCATCTGAGGGTTGCTCAACCTCCCTCTCTCTCTTTCTCTCTTTCTTTCTCCCTCGCTTTCTGCATTCTCAGGAACTGTGTGGAAATATCAGGAAGAGTTGGGGGGAGAATTAAATAGAAAGAAGAAAAAAAACTATTGTAACTATTGTGACCATTTCATTTAAACAACCATCTACGACATTTACTGCCTTCTAAAATAAATACACACAACACCACAACAGTTGTTGAGCTCACTCTTTCCATACTGTCGGTATGGCTGGTCTATGGTTGTCCTGAGGTCAGAAGGTCACCAGGTG
Source organism: Ilyophis sp. 1 JC-2022 (assembly GCA_022702515.1). NCBI lineage: Eukaryota > Metazoa > Chordata > Actinopteri > Anguilliformes > Synaphobranchidae > Ilyophis > Ilyophis sp. 1 JC-2022. Next base: position 3,139,263 of record CM040396.1, on the reverse strand, counting down.
TAGATATTTGCGGAGTTTGAGCATGATCGGCGCTGGATTGTGTTGGTTGGTTTTAATACAGTACTAGTTTTGATCTGAAATAAAGTACAGGTGCACCTCTTAAATGTTTTTATTTTGCACCCCCCATGCATGATGAAGCTCTCACCCTCTCTGACCCTCTTTATGTGTACATTATGTGTAATCATCTGTGACGCATACATAAATTTTTTCTGTTATATAATTCTGTCATTCTAAACATTTGATTGCCTCATAGTGAAAATATAATTAATTTCCACACCGTTTTCATACTGTTCTACCACATCCATATAAATGTTTTTTTATTTTTTTTTGCCCCCCCCCCCCCCACTTCATAGGACCACTTTTCTCTACAATATAATATAATATGATTCTACTAATTTTCTACACAATACACATGATAAGGTAATGAATACATGAAAGCAATTAAATAACTGAGGAGGAGAAAAAGTAAACATTTTTAAAAACAGTACAGAGGAGGTACCAAATGCAGCAGTATGTTGAGGATTGTCTGGACATTTCCTCCTCAAACCAGCCCCATAAAACCCAAACCCATCCCTCAGTGGTTGTGTGTCATTACGCCTCTCTTGTTGAACCCTGTGTTTCTTCAAATAGCTCCAACCGGAGGGTAAAATACGACATGTTCACCACCTCTTTTCTTCTCGCTCGTTACACAGTGGAGTCTTTATTTCCGCTCTTTATTTCTGCACTTGTCTTTGTTATGGAGACTGTGCGGTTCCCCAGAGCAACGTTACACTTCCGACGGACCTGCGGAAGATATCCTGCACTCCTTTGATCTCCCGCCGGTCACTTTCCCGTTTTGTCCTCCGTCCAACTGAATCTGAGTCCATCGGTTTAGATTCAGAACTTACCTGTACAGAGTTTCATCTCATATACACACAACCTATTACAATGTATGTCTTAGGCTGCCAAAACAATTATCATAATCAAACATTTGTGCATATATCTTTGTAACAATACGCTTTATGCATTTTGATGGGTTCTTGGTGGGTTCTAATTAGGTTCTGTGAGCAGGTGCAGGTCCAATGTCCTGGAGTACAGAGTCAAAACAACAAAAATTGTGTCACTGTCCAAATACTTATGGACCTGACTGTACCTTGGCCAATGGGCAGGAATGTACCTTCTCAAACTGCTACTCACTTTTAAAGCCAGGCAGTCATTTGGTCAGCAGCCTTGTCCAAAGGCTCAATGCAATCCCATCCTGCACTAAATATAAACACAGGAACCCCAGTCAGATGCATATCTGTCATAAGGAAATTAATTCTACTGAATTTAAGGTATAAAACATAGATTCAAGAGAGACATTTTCAGACAACCCCCAATGCAATGAACTTAAGATGCTACACCATCGTCTTCCATCGGTATCAATAACTACGTACTGCTTTCTGCTCCTGTGAGCTGTCTCCTGCATGCCTCCTCTCTCATTATTATTATTGCTGTTATTATTATTGTTATTATAATGACTTAGTATTATTATTATTAGTAGTAGTAGTAGTATTTATTATTATATTGATCTGTTTTTACAGACTGAGAGTGGATTGCTCATTGACAGCTGAGCTGCAGATTTGATGCTGTGGATCTGTGATCCATAAGGTATAGAATAGGCGGATCTGTGACCCATAAAGAGACGGACGATAGGAGGTAGAATAGGCGGATCTGTGACTCATAAAGAGACAGACCATAGGAGGTATAGAATAGGCCGATCTGTGACCCATAAGGAGACGGACGATAGGAGGTATAGAATGGGCGGATCTGTGACTCATAAGAAGACGGATGATAGGAGGTATAGAATAGGCGGATCTGTGACTCATAAAGAGACGGATGATAGGAGGTATAGAATGGGCGGATCTGTGACTCATAAAGAGACGGACGATAGGAGGTATAGAATAGGCCGATCTGTGACCCATAAGGAGACGGACGATAGGAGGTATAGAATAGGCGGATCTGTGACTCATAAAGAGACGGATGATAGGAGGTATAGAATAGGCCGATCTGTGACCCATAAGGAGACGGACGATAGGAGGTATAGAATAGGCGGATCTGTGACTCATAAGGAGACGGATGATAGGAGGTATAGAATAGGCGGATCTGTGACTCATAAGGAGACGGATGATAGGAGGTATAGAATAGGCGGATCTGTGACTCATAAGGAGACGGATGATAGGAGGTATAGAATAGGCGGATCTGTGACTCATAAGGAGACGGATGATAGGAGGTATAGAATAGGCGGATCTGTGACTCATAAGGAGACGGATGATAGGAGGTATAGAATAGGCGGATCTGTGACTCATAAAGAGACGGACGATAGGAGGTATAGAATGGGCGGATCTGTGACTCATAAGGAGACGGATGATAGGAGGTATAGAATAGGCGGATCTGTGACTCATAAAGAGACGGACGATAGGAGGTATAGAATGGGCGGATCTGTGACTCATAAGGAGACGGATGATAGGAGGTATAGAATAGGCGGATCTGTGACTCATAAAGAGACGGACGATAGGAGGTATAGAATGGGCGGATCTGTGACTCATAAGAAGACGGATGATAGGAGGTATAGAATAGGCGGATCTGTGACTCATAAAGAGACGGACGATAGGAGGTAGTGTTATATATATGCAAGACACACCCCGACGCCTTGCTGTGAGCTTTACGCTTTACGTAACTTCCTTAGGAATCACTCAGGCCAAAGCAGAAACAGGGCTTTAGCGTCGTGCCGTGCACATGTGAATAAACGTACTCCAGAACAGAGGTATCTGTGCAGTACACATCCCTGCCACGTAACATCATTTATCATTAGCAATGCATGCATGTTGGTATTACCCACATTGCTGTGCGGCTGTGGTAAACAAAAATAATTTTAAAATGTAAAAGCTGTTTGTTTCTTCGGAATGTATTACGGTATCCAGCAGCTCCTTCTCCTTATGCATACCACCTCCTTAGAAGGTGCTTTTTTCCACACCCCATAACTCTCATACGGCGCAGCAAGCTGGAGCGTGAGCACTGTATCATCTTACAACACTTTTATCTGTGTTATATAAACTCACAATACGGTGTCTAAAAAAAATGACCAGATAAACGGTTGTTGTCACACAGAGGTCCTCTATTAATGGTCAGATTTTGACCTCCACGGGCCCCTGGGTGTCCAAGCTCAAAATGCCCCCCTAATATTAGTTTGTTATACGTTAAGTTATAAATATTAGCTACATTGCCTGCTTCATCTCTAAGCCCTGCCTCGATGGGTTTTAACACATAACCTGTTTTAATTCTACACTGTCACCAGCAGGGGGGCGGCACGGTGGTGCAGGGTGTAGCACAGCTGCCTCACAGCAATAAGGTACCCAGTTTGAATCCTGGTCTTTCTGTGCTGAGTTTGCATGTTCTCCCCGTGTGGGGTTCCTCCGGGTTCTCCGGTTCCCCGTGTGGGGTTCCTCCGGGTTCCTCCCACAGTCCAAAGACATGCAGGTTAGGCTAATTGGAGACTCTAAATTGCATTGGTATTTCTGTCAGGACTCACAAATTGAAATGACATGTTTTAATAAATGTGCTGCATAATTTGGGTTTGGCGCTGAATGGATGCATTAGTGCTACTCTGGAGCACAGGCATCTTCCCCCGCTAAACAGGAGATGACCAGAAACCCGCTGTACTAAAGCAGATCCAAACAACGGGTGGAGGGTGATAGCGAATTATTTTTAAAACAGAAGCCGCAAAGCAAACAAAAGGTAGAACAGCAGTGAGCAGCACAGGGAGGGTTCGGGGAACAGTGAGCAGCACAGGGAGGGTTAGGGGAGCAGTGAGCAGCACAGGGAGGGTTAGGGGAGCAGTGAGCAGCACAGGGAGGGTTAGGATAGCAGTGAGCAGCACAGGGAGGGTTAGGGGAGCAATGAGCAGCACAGGGAGGGTTAGGGGAGCAGTGAGCAGCACAGGGAGGGTTAGGAGAGCAGTGAGCAGCACAGGGAGGGTTAGGAGAGCAGTGAGCAGCACAGGGAGGGTTAGGGGAGCAGTGAGCAGCACATGGAAGGTTAGGGGAGCAGTGAGCAGCACAGGGAGGGTTAGTGGAGCAGTGAGCAGCACAGGAAGGGTTAGTGGAGCAGTGAGCAGAGCGCACTAAACATTGGCAATGCTCATGAGTGTGTGAGTGAACGGTGAGGGTGCTCTGCGATGGACTGGTGACCTGTCCAGGGTGTATTCCTGCCTCGTCTCCAGTGCCCACAGGCAGGAGCTAACAGTGTTGTGAGATGAGTACATTACTGCAGTAAAAACTCTACGTAAACAAGGCAAGTTAACTTCATCCCGCCCACCTGAAAACTTACAAAGTATAACAGACGTAAAGAGACTATTACTGAGGATTACATCAGCGTGACATTACCCCATACAGTATGTGTACGTAGCTGGCCTCCACATGCCTGAGCAGAAGCAGAGACTAAAGGCTTACGGTAGGCTGGGGATGTGGAGAGAGAGAGAGAGGGAGTCTCGGCTGTATCAAAAATAAGCAGTCTTACTCTGGAGGGTTTTTTGTACCACTCTGTGTGGCTCCATACTGTATTTCACTGTGTGTGGCTCCATACTGTATTTCACTGTGTGTGGCTCCATACTGTATTCCACTCTGTGTGGCTCCATACTGTATTTCACTCTGTGTGGCTCCATACTGTATTTCACTCTGTGTGGCTCCATACTGTATTTCACTCTGTGTGTGGCTCCATACTGTATTTCACTCTGTGTGGCTCCATACTGTATTTCACTCTGTGTGGCTCCATACTGTATTTCACTCTGTGTGTGGCTCCATACTGTATTTCACTCTGTGTGGCTCCATACTGTATTTCACTCTGTGTGTGGCTCCATACTGTATTTCACTCTGTGTGGCTCCATACTGTATTTAACTCTGTGTGGCTCCATACTGTATTTCACTCTGTGTGGCTCCATAATGTATTTCACTCTGTGCGGCTCCATACTGTATTTAACTTTGTGTGGCTCCATACTGTATTTCACTCTGTGTGGCTCCATACTGTATTTCACTCTGTGTGGCTCCATACTGTATTTAACTCTGTGTGGCTCCATACTGTATTTCACTCTGTGTGGCTCCATACTGTATTTCACTCTGTGTGGCTCCATACTGTATTTCACTCTGTGTGGCTCCATACTGTATTTAACTCTGTGTGGCTCCATAATGTATTTCACTCTGTCTGGCTCCATACTGTATTTCACTCTGTGTGGCTCCATACTGTATTTCACTCTGTGTGGCTCCATACTGTATTCCACTCTGTGTGGCTCCATACTGTATTTCACTCTGTGTGGCTCCATACTGTATTTAAC